>OX235279.1:81635186-81695425 GCA_944472155.2 Trichobilharzia szidati | reverse complement strand
CTTATGATCTTGTTTAATTATTTAAGATCACCGATTAACAAATCATCAAGCACCTAACCTTTCCTTTCTTTTCAATATGTTACATTTAAACTATGACATTTTTGTAAGAAACCAAATACAATACTAAGCGAAGATTGTCGATATAAGAAAGAAACACACTAAAAAACGTAAAAGCTAAACTTTCACAGTATGACATCACAACCCTAGATTGGACTGTGCATCTTATTATTGACTAACATTACTGAAGAATTTTAAACCAAGTCAAAATACCTGTCTAATACCTTCGAATTAACAGTGGCTTCCAGATCCTCTATAAAATACTTGAACACCCTACTAAAGTCTACGATATGAATGAAATAATTGTTCATAACTTTATTCGATGCATTCCTTACTTTAGGCAAAGACTGCAAGTAGACGACATTTAAGCCAAGTAGTTGGCTAACAGATTATTGTGTAGGGTACTTCAGGATCTAGATGAGATTCGTCAGGTCTTAATAATATTTACTTTAGCTAAAGAACAATACCAATCATTCTGCAATAAATAATAGATGTATATTGGCACAGAGCAAATTTATTATTATTTTCTATAGGTGGCTCGTAAGGATTAGTTTTGTTTTTACGAGTTGATCACGGATTGATGTCAGTTAGAGAACCATTGAGAACCAGGGGGTACTGGACAGCTATTTCATCCTAGTTTGGGAATCATTGGCAGTACGCACCCACTGCGGCTCGAACCCAGAAGTTGGAATTCATGAGCTATCGTCTCGGGTTTCAGTGACTGAATGGTATACGAGCTTGTCTTGTAACCGGAACGTCCTGGATTCGAACCCCAGTGGGTGCGTACTACTGGTGATTCCCAAAGTAGGATGAAACAGCTATCCGGTACTCCCTGGTTCTCAATGGTTCTCTAACTGATATCAATCCGTGATCAACTCGTAAAAATTCATCATTAACCAATTCATCCTTTCTTCATGAATTCTGTCTACTTTTCTGAACGGTCAAATTACTATCTCGGCTTTTCAAAAGTGCGACACACTGAAGTAAGATATTTACGTGGCATTTTACTGTAATGCTATGATCTAAATTGTTACTGATGGTAGAGCAAAAAATATCATCACGTAAATAATGAATATTTGCTCTATAATCTAAAAAAGGCCTAGTCAGAACTACAATAAAGAGAATACATAGAAGGGCAATAGTATAGTTCATAATTTTCCAGCAAACTGATTACGCTGGAGAATATAGAGAAATTTGATACACTTTACATACCTTGTCGAAACAGGTGAGATTAATGACACCACACACGTTCATAACACTTGGATTTATACAGTATATGCCATGACTTCGAAGTCGACGTTGAGCGAAAACGATTCCAACACTCATTGCCACTGGAAGGATTGGAGGTATTACGATAGTCACCAAATCCAATGGCCTCAAAATTATGTAGTATAGGTCTTTCTTATTCCAGTACTAATAAAATGTAAGGGAAAAGTATTCTCAGAAAGTAGAAAATTGAGAACTACTATTTTATTATTACATTTGAAAGTCTGAAAATAAAACTGCACCCATATGTATATGCACATAGAATTAGGTAGAATGTATAGTTACATTTGTCCAAAACATATCTCCCAGCAGAAATAGTAAACATCATGACTGTAAAGTGACAGTTTATCGAAGTTGCCAGCATGTTTCCTAGGT
The DNA here is from genome assembly GCA_944472155.2 of Trichobilharzia szidati. Lineage (NCBI taxonomy): Eukaryota > Metazoa > Platyhelminthes > Trematoda > Strigeidida > Schistosomatidae > Trichobilharzia > Trichobilharzia szidati. Next base: position 81,693,727 of record OX235279.1, on the reverse strand, counting down.
TACTGATTTGATAAAATGAACACCAATTACCATGTTAAAAAGAATGATTTCATAAATTTGTTGGATAGTACTTCTGCTTACTAACAAAAATCATTTACTACTGCATACTTGAATGTATTAGAATTTTACTGCTGTTACTTTTTATCCTCATTTTCTCATACTCATATAGTACTGTTATACCCTCTTGGTTTTTAAAGTAAAGTCTCATACTTAAAAAATAGTCTTATCTACAATCAATACAAATATTGGAATGCGTAAGTTATTAAGTAAGGAATTAATAACCTCAGACTAATAATGATCATCGTACAACTGATTTGACTAGAAATACACAAACCCACTAACAGTTGCCTAATTATTTTTTATGACAGGTGAATATAAATCGTGATAACTGTAGTGCAGTGATAACCTGATCTTGTAGAACGCCAGACACCTAGATCTTCAGTCCACCTTTAGTCATTATTCATTATATAAAAAATAGATTGACAACCCAAGACTGTCCTAGACAGTCAGAACATCAGAAAGTCTGATAATCTATTTTACAGATACATTTTGAAAAGCGTTACATATCATTCAATGTAGTTTATTACCAAAATATCGGTCTAGTAAATGCGATGGTAGAAATAAGAGATAGAAGGGCTAAAAAATAAAACTATACACGCCAACTCACCATTAAGTATACGGAAACAACGAGACCAACAAGCGCCACTGCACAAAGAGCTCCTAAGAATTGATATGCATCTTGAGTAAATTTGAATTTCATAGGCTTAGGGAACATAATAGACCGTACGAGTTCACCTTTAGTAGTCATAAATCCTGTTCGGATGACTACAGCCAAGACACGCTTGTTGATATCCCCACGTGTTTGAATTATAGATGTCCCACTAAATAGGATATGTCGTGCAGAGGAACGAAAGTCAAATGGTACGTTCTTGTATTGTGAACTAGGTAAAGGGATTTTCGTAATTGGAACACTCTCACCTAGTTTCGGAGAAAAAGGTATATTACAGAGTATTTTAAAAATACAAATCAACTTGCATATTTTAACAAATTTACTCTGGACCATTTACAATGAGTTCTGTTTTAAATGTATTTAAACAAAAATACGAAACAAATAATAACGTTAGGCATGCAGACACCTTGCTGACAGCTAAAATCACTTCTCCACATTTTCTCACATTACCGTAATATTATCATTATTGTAACAATACTGATAATAATATTAATTCTCGCTTAATCTTTCCCACCAATTTCTTGCTAGAAATTTAAATACCAAAGTAGTAACTGGCTTCCAAATCTGTCTGTTGAGTTAGACGAAAGCAAATCAATACGTGATCTGGAGATCATTATCAAACAAGAGAAATTGACAGCGAACAGGTGAAGGATTAATCGCAGTTAATAATATTCTGAAAACACCATAAATTACCAAAATATCTGTCGTCAATTGTTGTTTAAGTAATATATGCTGTTTGTTTGATCTAGATGAAATTTTGTGAACATTAACAGCAGCAAAATTATTATTCTGGTCAATATAAGACTCCACCCAGTAAGATACGATCCTTTGCACAGTAGATTAAAGGTTCGCACTGTGTCGTTAGGTCAGATCAGTTGAAATCAATACAAAAGGTTCATTTTATTGTACCCAGATAAGATTGTCGAACTGTCATATGTCATAAGTGAACATTAAGCCACTGACATAGCCATCATGTCGAAACAGACATTGAAGCAAAGACCTAGTAATTGGCATATCTTATCAAAAATCTACATATCAATTAGGTTTTGTCGGAAGTATACTGGAATAAACTAAAGTTTATGATATATAATATATGCATTCCCACTACTACTAATACTTCTACTACTACTACCAACCCTGTTTATAATGAAAATGTGCTGATAACAAACTATCCTCAAAACAAGATTCATTCTGAAACTTCAAGAGTAAATAAGATCACAATATTTCGAATGGATGACAGATCGTGTGAACCAAAATGATTCTGACTTTACATCTTGTAAATTTAAATATGATCAATTTAAAGACATACCAGTCAGGCTACTTTCATTTACAATACAATTGCCCATTAACAAAACTGCATCACATTGCATCAGACATCCACTACTTGGAATCGCAATTAAATCACCTGGTACCAATTCGGTTGAGTCGACTAATTCAAAATCTGATTATTTAAAAATAAGAAATAAAACAAAAGGTTTTATTTTTACTTCGAAATTAAAAATTTACTGATAGTAAACTAGATAACTGGTATGTGTAGCTTTTCCTCCTCCGTTTGGCAGTAAAAGAACAGCAGATTACTTCCAGTATAGCGCAGCTAAAACTAACAGCATCTGTTCCCTAAAACTGCTCTTCCCAGTAAAATAGTGTGCATTTAAGAATAATAGTGCTGTTCATAAACTTTCAAGTACCAAACCATTTGAAGAGATCGGACAACATTAAGCTAGCATATATTTATGCGGTATTCTCGTGACTGATATCTAAATGCTGGAATAAATTACGTCGCACAAATAAGCAGTGAAAGAATTTAAACGGTAGCTTGGAATATCACCTTGTTTGTTTCTATGACTATTCCTTTCGGTTTACCATGATTGCATGTTTTGCTGAATCTGAGAGTGACAGAATAACTATAAAACTTAAAAACATTTGAACGCATTAAGGATATACATCGGAAGAGATATGTGTACTTATTTATGCTAACAACTCCCTAATTAAAATCCATCACGTTCGCCCGCTACACAACAAGACCAACAATGTTTTCATAAGAGCTGTCCTATGGTGAAGTTAATTAAAATAGCAAAACCGCATATTCTTATTTGAGTGTCGAATATGATAGTAAACCTTGACTGTGTCAGGATTAGCTCACTACCCACCTTATTCGACGAAATGTGTTACACAGAATGCTTAACTGCGTTTCCGTCATCATATCAACTGCCACCTAGCCGAACTTTATTAAAGTTTAAATCATGCAAACAACTGGAATCAGTCCTATAGCCAATCAATTTCCTTCAAATCAACACTTAATAATTAAAGGCAACAACCTAAAAACGAACAGCTCGAATGTTGTTGTGACAAAAATTTTACGGCCATAACAATGAAAACTTCTGAATGTGGTGTTGTGTGTATAGGTTTTATAAGTACAACTATGAGAATGCGAGCATATATGTCAGGCTAGACATTCTTCATCCTAACCTTTAACAATCAGGTTCAGATTACGAGTACTTTAAAACACACATAGGAAAAGTATTTAAGCATGACCGACTTCAAATACGACTCATTCAACAATTAGCTATCAGTTGATTTCACGCAGGCCCACCAAAAGATATTGGCAGACACTATGGTTTGCAGATTCCAAAATATACTGTAAAAAATGGTGGTTTTGGTCGTAAATGTTATCGTTAGAGACGCCTGAATCACAACAAATGCGTGCAGGCTAAAATGAAAATTTCGACCACTTGTCTTAGGGATAATAAGGCAGGAAATGGATGACGAAAGACACCATACGTATCGTGTTAAATCAGATAATTTCTTCATAAATTACTCTGAGGTCGAAACTTCGACTCCTTCAACACAGACGTTAAACATGTTAAGTGCTGATTGTACAGTAATTTAGTAGAGAGTAACATGGAATTAATATCTCATTTGTAATAATCAAAGCTACTACAGCTATTGCTACTTTTTATGTTGTAACATAAGTATGATGTGAGGTGGTGTACTTGGTATTTTGAAGGTTACAGTTATCCAGTAACTTATTTTCAGTCATGAAAACTGCTTTATTATTGGAAGAAAAATGCTTTGCATAGTTCAAGTAAGCATGGTCGATAAAATGTTTCGCGAAAAAATGTATGACCTCTTAAAAACAAAGAATAACTGTCTTCCACAGGATTAAATATAAACCATAAATAATATATAACATTCCATTGAAATTTAAAGTTATGGAGTATAGCACAAAGTTTTTCAATTTTTTGTGCCAAATATATAAATTGTCACGTTTTCAAATGACTCTGTCTGTAAAACAGAATCGATTAAGGTCTAACTTTACTTAGAACTTGAATTTAAGGAACCCTTTTATGACTTTTAGCATTTACAGCCTAACTTAGAACTGTGCACCAAAACATAACACATGAAGTCAAATGCCTTACGTAACACAGTTATCAATCGGTTGGTAACTTTTTTACAACAGTAGATTAAGACAGCAGACCGTGCCTACGTAGAGTTGCCTTTATTAAGTGTAGCTAAGATGTATTTCATATTTTATTAATGATTAGGTTTTATTACGCGCACCAATAGAAATGACTCTTCACCATGACTATTTTTCTGCAGTTATTTCTCGGTAAGGTAAATAAATACTTGAACCAAATGCAAAGGTTACTTTCATGTGACCATTAAAAGTGTCGGTGAAATAAATAAGCATAGTAACGTCCCGCTGCTCAAATACCAGGAGTTAGTCCTCATTCACTTGTGCAAAAACATTCATAACAATTTGACTATAAGGAATTATATAATATATATATATATATATTTGATGGGCAAAACTATGCTGAAAAGCAAAGAGCTTAGTATGCTAAGCTAAACTAGTTAGTAAGCCTTTTACCTCGCGATTGCAGAAAAAGATACAAAGAAAAATGAGTTCTGTGCATGTTTTAAAATTAGTTGATAGAATGACTGATGTACACCTTGTTAAGTAGTAAAATATAGATAGTGGTGAAAATGAAATGACTTTAATATTTAGATCATAAAATAGGAACCATGCAAGTTATATCTACTTACCTTCCTCACCACCACAGCGTCTGCAAACACTGACTTTAGAAGAAATGCAAACAGTTTCCTTCAACGCACGTTCATTCTGCATAATTAATGGATAATAAAGGATGCTTATTATTGCCGTTTATTGATAAAGATTGTCTGATCATTAAAACTACTGACATCATAAAAACTTAAGATTTTAAAGGATTAAGTGAGTAAGAGTTACCTAAATGGTTCACAGAAATTTCAGATTACATTCCACGAAGATGTATTTTATTCAGAAACCTATTATTACTGATGAACACTCTCTATGCATATTTGGAAACCTGAGGTAGTGTATTTTTCCAATTGTATATAATTATTTGGATATTGATTTGTCCATAAATAATGCATATTGTCCAAGCGGCTTTTATATCAATTTTGGGTGACCCTGGGACTAATTGGAAGAAACGAAGAACTGATCAGCCCACAAGATGACTCCATGTGATGAAAGGTAGTTGTGTTGAAATAGTGTAGGTCGATTAATCACAACTTTATTGATGGGATCTGAAGGATCTTGTAATCCAGCGAGTTGAGGAGTTATAAGATACAGTTCAAAATCGAAACCAGTGGCAGTTATGCTGGAGCTTTCTTGTTCCTTCTACTATTGATAAGTAAAACAAAAGTGACAAACATTTTCTCTCATGTAACCTATTAAAATGCTTATTCGATCATTTTGTTGGTATATCACTCTCTTATCCTTCATTTTTCTCCTCATATTGTTGTTAAATTACTTTGTGTAGTGTATTTCTTGGTGCCATGGTGTACCAGGTTTATGCTTTGAATAAAACAAATAATAACAGTATGAAAATTTCATTAAGTATTGTAAAATAAACGATGAAAACTTATTTCATTCGATAAACATTCACCAAGTACTGACTGTAACACAGTCATGCATAAATTATTTTAAAATGGTAACTTCCATGTAGATTTTCAGACACAATATGCATCTTCTCAAGCTGAAATCAAGCGTGTTCAACTTCGAAAGTGAGACTCATCAAAATAATGAATTCCTACAGGAACTAATGTGTATTTTACACACAGTTTTAATGAATTGCAAAATCACCATAATGCGCCAATGTTTGACTATTTCTCTCGAAATTTTGTTGCTATTCGTTTGTCTATATTTTGCTTATTTGGTTGTTTATTTCTTTCTGTGTGGTATCACAAACTGCAGTAGTGAATCTCAGTAATTTGATGAGTGAACTCGCTAAATTTCAGAAAATCCAACACTGACTTAAAAGGTAAAGTGAAAACAGTCAGTCTAAAGTTTCACCCAGTTTCGTGTGAAAGTAGTTTGTACGACTTTCACACAAAATCACGCCAATTTTCAGAAGATAAGTGTGCAAACTATTATTCAGTAAAAGAATTTTTATTTCTTTGCCTAACGACTATTCACTATGTTCGAATCAAATTTTCGAATGCATGAACTTAGTCACTATGACCGTTAAAGTCAGAAATAGAGCTAAACGTTTTGCTCACATTTAGTAATAATCACTTCCTACATACATTATCAATTTACTACTGTTCATAAATAAAAACCTACTTAGTGTGTCCTACACTTTCTAGTTGATTATTCATGCTAATGCTATTCACTAGATTTCAGAAATACCTCATTCATTCTAAATTTATCAAGTGCATTTTTAAGATTTCTGTGTAATTTACTCAGAACTAGCATTTAAAATAAATTATTAACCTACCATCTAACATTTAAAGAAAAAAGAGCTTAGCTATAATGCATTCTAATGAGCAGCCTGACTAGCTTCAAAAACCGAAACACATGATTCAAAACCAATATCGAATTTAATCCACAGCTTACGAATAAACTGCATTATATATTTCTCACAGTAATTATGTTTGCACTGGTGGCTATTATGAAGCACATGACCATGGTGCTACCTAACCGTCCGAATCTCGGTTAAGGTTCAAATCACAGACCTCTAATTTGAATCAGAGTGTTCACTTTAACGAACCGCAGTTCTACATTGAGCGCATCAAACATGATTCGAACTTGAAAAAGTTAAGGTAAATATGTTAGTAAGCTTTAAGTGTGGCAACTATAATGTGTGGGAATGAAAATGAACCCATAAAATGCAGCAGGAAGTTTATAAAAACTAAAGGATTAGAAATAAACAAGATTACCCCATTCATTTTTATTTAAGTACACTCAATGAAGCCTTCGGAAACACTAAGAGTCAGTACAACAGCTAATATAGAATCATCGTCTGATACCTAATTCAACCAATGTACCGCTGAATAACTCTAAAACTGATCTTATATACATATAAGAAGTACCCATTTGCTGCATAAAATGTAGGAAATTTCGTAGAAAGTAAGGAATGATTATTATGATACTAAAAGATGTGGCCCGTAAATTCAAACAAAGCAAAGTAAAAATAGCCTGTTTTATATCGTTACTGTTTTTTAAACAGTTAACGTTAACCTAACCTCGACTTTCGGAAGAAATGTATTAATGCTGTGGAGATTACTTATCATGCAAGAATAGCAATTCCGACTATTCATTATCGAAATTACCGAAAGAGAAGTAAGAGACAATGCTGCTAATTTGGCAGTCCCAATGCATCACACTATAATCTCAAAATGCTCAGATTTCATCTGATTAACAAAGCAAAAGTAACGGAAAAACCTTTCACTATGTTTTAACAGTAAATTATTTACTACATTATTCAACTACACCTAAGGTTCGGGTTAATTTTTGAGAACTTGTGGTACACAAAAATCCGCAGTGAGCTGTGAACTAAAGTCTCAAAGAGTAGTGATGTAATTCATCTCTCCTGCTACCTAAAATTTGCACCTATAATCTATAAACCAAAGAATACCAGCCAACACCAAATTAACAGTATGTTGATGAAAAACTTGACTACAAATAGGTAATAAAATAATCCTGCGAATAGACCGAAATCTTTCTATTATTCGTTAAACTTGCTTGTTAATATCACATAAAAACCAGTGTAGTCTACACAGTTCACACAATGACAACCCATTAAATAATTTGCAGAGAACTAATTTACGGTTCTAAGTTCATCTTTCAAAACTTTAAAACAAATTATTACGTTTTTAAAATAGCCAGAATTGAGAAACACTTCTACTATGGTAATTTTCGTTTTAATATCTCCATCTGTATTGTAAGTCTCCACATAGTAGATTGGTAGGGAAATTAAAAAGGCTAAGTTTTCTCAAGTCCTCAAAGGGAAAACAGCGTATTTCTGGCGATTCAATAAAAAAAGCCGTCACTATATAAGAACCTTAAAATATGCATTCAGTAGGACGTAAGTGTTAAACAATTGCATATTTAATTGCTTCTCTGCAAATACATATTACATGTGACGATAAGTGGCAACGGCAAAGTTCACCATGAAATGCAACGTTATCCTAAGCAACTGTCGTAAATAATAAAATAAATAAATAAGATAGCTCACAATTAATACATATATATAATGTGCAAAAGGGGTATATTACACGTTTCTTACTTTACGAAGCTCGTAAACTTGAAATATGAGTGAAGTTACGGAAAAAACAGCAATACAAGTGGCATATATTTCGTATTCGACGCAAAACCAAATTGCACAGCTGAATACTTGAAAACAGTGGAAGGGAGTAAGGCACTAAGAAAGAGCAATAAAATAAAGTGAAATAAAAAACTGTTATTTCCCAGTGGTAACATCGAAATTTAGAATTCTGGGATACTAAAGTCGCGATGATTGCTAGATTTAGTAGCCACAACTCATACACAAAATGCGTTAATTTTTAAGCCTGACTGTCATACAAAATAACTTTTACACGTTTAATTTTGATTAATCCACATAAAGTACTATGCCCAACTTCAGGAGGACCACTGAATCATTTCATAAAAACATCGTATGAGTGTGAATTATTTAGGCTTAGAATAGTGTCCAATACATGTCTAATTCGCTCGCCACAACTCGAAGTATGCTAACAATTTCGCGGATCCTTCCAAATATTGAAATAGTTTTTGTCAGTTTATGGCAAGCTACAAGTTATCAGTACCACCTGATTAATAATACGCCCAAGGACTCCATTCGAGCGTAATACTTATTACAGACAACTGATTCAATACATTCAGTGATATTAATATGAGTTATTATAACCAAGTTTCAGTAAAGCATCACAGTAGGCTTGAGTTTAGGTTATCTTTAAAGGAAGAAATTTTCAAACTAAGTAAAGCCACAGATAACTTAAAATACCTTACAAATGATGATGCCAATAATCATCAAAGGCAACTTACCCCATTCAAAACAAGCCTTACGATAGGAGTAAGACTGACATCAATTTTATTAATTCCATACAAATCTCGGCGGGTTTCGATCAATTCCGAGTCCAGAGCCTGTGCGTTTAGAATTTCATCATACGAACGTTCATCCCAGTTCCTGTGATATAAGAAGAACCAGAAAATTAATGTCACTGTCAGCTTTGAGATGCACTTTAACCTCATGCAATAACTAACTACCATTTTTCAAGAACCTTGTGATAAAAGCAGGTCATCTTACATTAGCTTGGTACTTGTTTACATGAATCTTAAATTTGAAGACAGCTTACAAGAGGTTATTAAAATGTCAATATATTAAGGGCACAAAAGTAGCAAAACGATCGAGATGCCAGCATATATTTCATTGTGATAGTGCTTGCTGTGCAAATGATAATGTTACAGGACTGTTCACCAGGCACTTAGTTTATCAAACAACTAATTTGAAGAATGTCTGAGGAAGAGTGTTTATCATGAATAGATAGACTATTAAATTATATCAAATGGTGACCGGTGAACTCGAATATCTTTCTATTCACAACAAGCACTGAATAATGCAGCCATCAGGAAAAGTCGACAGTCATTTAAAGGTACAACTCGAAATTTAGTTGTATTCTCTGGTATATATCCGATCTATGCACACATTAAGATCTCTGCTTACAACCTTGAAGTGATTCATCCCAGAAAGTCAAGAATACTCAAGAAGTCATCAGTCAATTATGGCACACGTCTAATTAAACTCGCCCTACTATATAGGTTAAATGAATGCAATAAACTTACTGAAGTACTTCAAATTGTTCGTTCTCGAAATTCCAAATATACTTTAATTTTTTATGTATAAAGTATGGGTGCTTTGTCTGGTCTTCAAGAGTCAATGAAGACGTTACAGAAGAGTTATCCAGAGACCTAACGGAAAAGACAGATGGAAGACTTACAAGAGGAAAACCCCAACGTCGTATTGCGAAAATAATGAAAGTCAATATGAACCTAACCTTGGGCTTTCTGATGAAGGATACACAATATTATGTATAAATACACCTGAAATATCCTTGGAGAGGAAGAATACAATATTATAAAAAGTATATTCCAACCTTGATTTTCACCTTGTGAGCCTCATGGAGTTCCGAACTTTTATGAGTGCACCACAGCATCCATTGGGGAAACCAGTGGAACAATAACCGCAAAAGGCCACCCGTCAAAACGCAGCCAGCTACCATAAACGCATACCGCACATGAGAAAATTGATATCCTTCTATATCCTTCAGAAGTGTAAATTTAAAAATCTAAACATACTGATGTACATCCTTCACACGAAATTTTTTGAGTTTCAGATTTAGCAGGACGCTTCCAAAAAGCAAAAACCATAACAGCTTCGCGCAGTAACAAAAAATAAGTTCAAATGCCTCCAACTTATGGCAATTAGAACAACCTAGATAATTTAAACTGTCAACGTTTAATGGTGTTTCATAAGATATTTCCTCCACAATAGGATCCTTACCTTAAGAAATTTTGCCGTGGAAAGAATGATATAATAAGCTTTTGAACTCGTTCATATTACTGAATTTTCGAAAATTCCGTGAAAACTGCAGCAGTATGCAGTACCGTTGTAACGAGCATGGAGTTATTCCTTTGATGTCAAGTCTACACAGTGTTTCACAACAGTGCTAGATCTGCAGTACATAGCTACGTAGAAGATCTGCCTTCTTGACAGTTTTCGCTCAAATGAATACATTAAGAATAAGGAGTCCGTTTATTATAATTGCAATATATGGTTTCTTTCGGTATAGTCTCGATTCATCTGTCGACCCTCTAGATGAGCTCTAAAAACAACGTAGATTTGATCCAAACAGTGAGTATAAAATACAAAAGAAAAACCGTATGGAGGACAGATAAGATACAAAATAAGAGAAAATGAGAAACCATGGCGATGATGAAGTACGGAGAGATGTAGGAAGTAGAAATTAAGTAAACGAATCAAAAGTTTATGATGCTTTCAGTGCCGGCAAACTCTCTTCGATCTGGGAAGCTTCTCTGGTAGTTTTACCTATTCCGACTGTTGGCATATTTTCAGAGCTCACCTTGAATCTATCGGCTCACAAGGAAGATGTCAAGTGAGGAGGTGGGAAATTCCATAAGTAACAAATTGGAAGAGGAAATACATAGGCTGAGCTTTATTCAGAGCTTCCTGATGGTAAATCTTTGGGTTTGCCCTTCGGTCTCCACATTGCTATTTCCGTAATAAATACAGTCAGTGTTGCAGACCACTGATGGCTTGATTCTTTATTCTCTCGATTTCCTGTAGAAGATTAGCTAATCTCCACGGAAGTGGTGGTCCAGCTTCATCATCGTCATCGACTTCCCAGCATCAGCACGCACAAGTTTTGCACAACCACACGAACAGATTGCGTCAAAATGCATCTAGCTATCTGTGATTGCAGTGGAGGGGTGTGATAGTTTAATCTGGTCTTCTCCCCAGTGGTTGCCTGTGGCCAGTCTTTTCGTCAGAATTGGCCCAAGATGACACTGTGTCTGCACTTAGAAGAGACTGGTCTCACCCTGACATTAATCGTTAGTTAAATAACCTCCTGTTTGAATATTCCTCAGAATGAATCCCATAAAACTTTGTATACATTTCTCATCTTTTCTACATTATTTGAGTGGCTGCAGAGTTTCAGACGAACCAAGAACGCCATGTGGCCTTCAGTTTATTAACCAAGACCACACAGCTCCCTATCGTGACGATCATTAGACTAACGACGAAGACGAATTCGCCGAACCCTCCACCATGAAAAAGCTGTGAGTCGATGTGCAAGTTAGATGGAAAACATGCTACTAGATAGTTCAGATTTTACTTTTTCGTTGAGAAGCTTCCCTACGTGCCAATGGCTTCGCGTCGTAAAAGATTCAGTTGGATCAATAGTTTGCTGGGACTGCCAGGAATCCTTGGACCTAGATTTTGTGCTTGTTGGCACATCTGCTATCTTGAGGAGCAACACATGCCCTCTCCGAATTTTTGACGCTGGTCCGTCAGTGATACAGTCAGAGAATTCCCACTCAGCTATTCCGGTTTGCTATTGTCCTTTTCTGGGATGAAATATGTGATTGTAGTCTGGTAAGAAGAGAGCTGCCTCCAATTATCTACTTAAAATTCATAGTGCACCGAGATGGCAGGTCATCCTAGCAGGGTGGCCACCGCGAAAACCTGAGTAGTGGAATTCGGTCTGCATTAAACGAAGAAATGAATGCATGATATTAGTTGGTACCTAATGTCCCGCCGAAAATAAGGCAGATATTTTAAACCTTAGTCTCAAACCACCTAAATGAACTGCCTCTTATTTCCTTTGCGATCCGCACATATATGGACTTTTCCAAAGCTCTGTATCAAGTTGTTTCTAATCAGGCGCTATCTGGACATGTATGGCGGTGACCGTTCGGCACATTTCCTTCTGGTTTTCAGAGAAGTAACCGTAAAGTCGTGTCCTCATTACTAGTGTGGTTGGTTAGCAAACGTTTAATGAGTCTGTTTTGCCTGTGTTGAACTAATTGATAGAAACTCCTGGTTTTGCTGCTATGACTGACTTTTTCTCATGTGGCAAGAAGGACTATTAATTTGGGGACTGTATTGCAGGTAAGTGCCACTATTCGGTGTTTGATTTTTACCACAAATTTTCCCACTCGAACCGATTAAATAAGTTGAAATCCCAGTTATTCATGTGGATATTGTTTTCAACCTATTTTTCCGCTGATTCTCAAAAGGATGCCTCAAGATTTTGTTGAATACTAACTGTTTTATTGTTGTGGCTGATTTGATTTTGCGCCCTGTTTGCAGATAGTTCAAATGATGACTTCCAGTGTAAAATGTTTCCGTTGAGCTCCAACGGCGAAATGAACACATTGCTCATCCTTCAAGTGGTTAGTTACTAAGCATGTCCGGATTTGAAATTTTCATAGGCTATCATCATTTGCAATATAAAGTGCTCTAAGTCTATCTGCTTCATATACCCAGTGTTGAGAGTAAATACGTAAAATTTGCTTCAGCCTGTATTAAATCTTTGAGTCGGCCTTCTCATAGTGGCTGACAATTAAACTATGAAGTTTATATGGTTTGCTAGGAAGACGACACACAACCTTCAGTGGTTGAGTATTCTTAGTCTGCGCATCAGTCACAAAGAAACTCAGTATTCTGAAAGTGACATGCCGAAGATCGAAGATTCTGAGTAGCATTGTCTGACACTAACATGCGGTACCAAAATTCTAATCGACATTCAGCCTATCAGTGAATTTTCTCACCCTAAAACTGTGCCTACTATTTCTGGGAGTTATAATTGTTTAATAATTCTTGTTGACACATATTTTCCGTAATGTGAACAAAACTTCCAAACAATCATGGGTTTTTATTGGTTGTGATGAAAACTTGTTAGTACCCAGAGGCTTGTTACACCACTCGTATGGTTTTCACCTTGTTTTTTGACTTTGACAATATGGGTGAACCCTATAGCCGTTATTAAGTCGAAATACTTCTACTTGTGCATTCTGATGTGCTTTTTGAAGTTGGGTTGTTATAAACATCTTCCATCGTTCTGTTTGGCTTGAATCCTCTGGAAGTGACTAGGTGTATCATCTTGCACTACATGACGCTGTGTCACTTAAGCAATGAAATTGCATCAGACCATATGTGACTTAACGAAGTTGAAGTCCTGTTCGCTTGTAACGAGCTCAGATTTCATCCCCTATCGATATTATTGCTAATCTTTTTATGTAAAAATATTTTACTGACACTTTCATCAAGCTGTAAATCAAAAAAAATAATAAAATACTTATGCGAAACATTTAGCAGTCACTTAAGTAATCTATCAATCAGAAGGCCATCTACTGAGATCACATGCCTTTATTGTCTCCAGGCTAACATACCCGTCGCTAAATTGATTGAATTTCAAACCCATCTACCCAAACTCAACTCTTATCTAATCTCTATTACTACTCAATAGATGCCTGAAGGTACCTGATTGGTTCACTTAATTTTGCGATACTTCAACATTCTCAGTGAATTTACCCATCTTAACTACCGAAGAATAAGGAAAAGGATCCAAAACATTTACTCTTAAATGTGCTTTTTGACACAATTCAGAGGTCTTGTAGACTTATTTGACGTGTCTTTGAAGGCACAGGATAACCTTTGGAATATGCGCATGTCGCCTTATCAACGGAATCTGGTGAACATGATAAGTGCTATCTTTCAATTCTTTCACGTACTCGTACCACCGGGCGGTTATATGGCATATCACCCATTTGTAGTGGTGCCACCGGCTCCACCTTGTCGGTGTTTGCGCGGTTTAAATGATTCTAGTTATGGCTGGTTGTTTAGGCAAATGCAGTTGATGTGATTTTGGTACTGATTTTGCTCTTGTTGGGTGGATTTATCTGAAAATTGTTGTTTGATATTGTTCTTAAACAGGGACGTATTGTTTATATGGCAGGAGGCTTAAATATATGGTTCATGCGATGATTATTTGGAACGCAGTGTATGCTTCGCGTACAGTTCGACGACTGGCTTTCGAAAAATCTCTTTGCAGCTTGCTGGCAGCCCGTGCTCGGCTGTAAATTCTGTGATCAGCTGATGTGCAGTACCTACTTCTGTTGCGCGGACCGAAGAATATATTCTCCGGTTGGCATGATCTTTTAAATGTACAGTACTGCAATAGTTCTAATATAAAAACATGGAAGTATGCAATGAATGAATGCAGACACTCAGGTTACTCACCGGAGTGAAAATACAAACTGTGAATTCAACCGCTTCTTTTCTACCATGGATTCCAGTCCATGGTGAGAAGGCCCATTAGAATGTATTCTGAAATTAAAGAGTGTACTTCATCGATTACTTATTTAGAAAAGCATATTAGTTAGTTTTATGTATTGCAAATGACTAGCTCAGTTTCAATGTAACTCAGTTAAGCAAAGTCAACTGTCATTGGTTTAAGAAGTGGATATGAATCACTCCCACCTGTTGATTTCTAGCCAATGGACGCTACTTTCAGTGCCCTAAATATTCTGCAGTGTGCCCAAAGTCATTGCTACCCAGGTATGGTTGATATCGAATTCGTGCTTCTGCACTTTTGTGTTTTTTGATTGCTGAAAGTAAATGGAACCCATTAATACAAGCAAAAATTGGTGTTCATGTATGGGCGAAAACTGCAATATGTTTTACGAACATTTGCAACATTAGCTATTTTCTGCCAAAAGATATAACTGAGTTAAATGCACACTACAACACATTCTAGTACTTAAACATCGGCGTGATCAGGTACGTACAGATATCTAAGATGTGCGCCATTTTGTCCTACTATTGAGTTCGCTTCCATAAACTTCCCGCAGTTGCTATTATCCTGAGGCTACATTATGCGCGTCTGTATAACGACAATCCATAATGTTATACTGGAATCATGTAGACGTGGTGTCAGACATCTATTAAAGCTATGGACGCAAGGTTTAGAAGCAATTGCTATATCCATTTAGGAAGGACTCATCGATCTCTGCAATTAAGGGCTTCAGAGCGTATTCCTTAATGGCTCCAGAAGCAAATAGAATACCTAGAACCTATTAACCGTTACATCAGGAGACCTACCTCCTCTATTGCGAAACATATTATAGAGACATGACGTAAAATTGACGTTTACACATCTTTCAAACCTATCTATAAAACCTGTTTCGGACGGATGCTAAAGTTTGTGGAAGCCATAGCAATTAGAAAGTGTAAACCACCTTCCTTGGTATACTTTGATTTGACACCATAGCAAATGTACTACTACTATTTGGTTTAATGATCTTCATTGTTATTTCCATCTTCAATATATCCTCTAAAGCTGACCTAAGTTTATTTTCTCACCTCTTAACTCTTCATTAATTTCATATGTATTCCTATGACAAGTCCGTGTGTGATCAGATTGTTCGAAATGTGTTGCGCAAATACCTTACACGAGTCAGGCGTATTACGTCTTCTTGTCTCTTTACCTAAATATCCACTTGCGTCAAAAATAGTGACTGATGTAATCGCATACTCCTATAAATTTCTAGTAATTCTTACCGTATTAACTCATTAATTGTTGTATTAATAGTGATATTCATGTATACATCCTGTATACCTTTTGTTTTCTTTTTCAGCTGGCCAGTAAATCCTAAGACCTCACGGAGTTCGCTGCTGAAGAAAGTAGTTTCCAGTATCGTTGATTTTGTGTTCTATGTTAAATCATTAATAAATGTATTCCCTATTCCTCATATGGGTATTTTACTTATTTATAGTGAATATTAACTATTGTAAGTGTTGTGAGATCCAAAGTTTACGAGATTGGGGTCATTTGTTATATTGAGTAGTGCGTTTGAAAAGAGACGTTTACTTTTTAGCAGTAACTACTATCATTACCTACGAGTTGGGAGGACGGTGTATAACGAAGCATACTAGTGCAGGAGTCAAAGGTTGGAACTATCCCTCAAAGTGGAGACAGGCTCTTACTTTATGAAAAATTGTTAATTCGATAAGTAATGAAGTTATTAACATCGTTCACACGCGAAAAGTTTAAGTTATGTATGTAAAAGTAGTGGTAACTTGTTGGTAGTCTAACGGATGTCTTGACTGATAAGAACAAAAGTGGTACAGTTTAACTGAATGCATAGATAAGCAATAACAAATGGCCAGCATACACACAATCAGGCAACGTATTTCGAAGACAAGGGTACAGCAGTCTCCTGAAACTACTATTTTAGTGGGGGACTAACGTTGTCTTTGAATTAAAACTAAAAGTAACGGCTCACTGATTATTACTCGGTTACGTTAGAATACGTATATCCGAATACTAGTTCACTCATGGTTGTCTTTTGAATAGCTTAGCAACACGGCGTTTATCTCTTGTTTTGATTTACTAAGTAAAGGTGGACATCCCTAGGAGTTTCTTCATAAAAAGATTAAATTGTCGCCAAAGTAAGTAAATAGGTTCAAATCTAGAAAATACTTAGATTCGGAGTTGTTTTTCCTGCTACCACTAATTGCAGTGTGCTATTAACTTCTAGATATGGTAGTGTACCGCAAAGGAGGAAGTGCACCCGTAGGTTTATAAGATTGGACGCATGCTATTACTTCAAAACTAGGTGACTCCGATTCGCAGCCACAGAACACATCACGTTACAATCTGTTGCTTAAATCGTGTCAGTCAACGTGACGCCGGTTAAGACTACTGGTTTTAAGAAAATCCACTGAAAGTGTTCCTTAAAACTATTTACCTTCCGTAATTATAGGCAAACTACGAAAAGCACCAAGTCATTACATATTTATATACTAACAATAATTGAGCGTACAACGGAGGGTCGAATGAAAGAAATACCTTCCTGAAATGGCCCAAAGTTCACGTGAAGTAGCACATGCCTAGATCTCTGCAGGTGCGTGTATGAGGTATTAAATTTCTCCAGCCTCCTGTCTACATGACTCAGTGGGACACTTCCATATTTCAAAAAGTCCATGAATTCTGCTTGTATCTGCAGGAATTTTGTAACAAAAAGAATACCATGTGGGGATGTGTTGCTGTGTTACACTAGAGTTCCTCAGTCTACAGGTAGGTCACACTTTTAATAATATCGGTACTACCGCTTTTAGTTAATACCAAGTATTGTGCCCTGTGGACGTTTGGTGAAGAAACCGTGCAGGGAGATATTGCAGATTCGTCGATAATCGAATAGAAGCATTTCACTTATACAAGATGTACACAGCAATGAATACGCTATTAACCCACTACACGACTCTATAAAATTTCATTGTTTGTAACTGCAAATACACATTAACATTCAAATTTCATGCGCCTTCTGTCTGACCACTCCACATAACAATAGTCTGATAGTTATTTGCGAATGCAGTAAAAAGCACTTCATGGACCACGAGTAGCAATCAGTACTAAACAGAAGTATCGGCTAAAGTATAATTATATTTTAATAGTTTACACACAATGATAAGTTTTGTTATCATTGTGTGTAAACTATTAAAATATAATTATACTTTATTTGATCTAATCCACAATGCTCAAACTTTTTACTGATAGAAGTATCGGCATTTAGTGAAAGTATTTTTGAAAATTAATCTGACGCTGTTAGCCTTTTTCTAATATATACGCAACTATCAATGCAATGAATTGCTATCACAAGCATTGTATTTATTATGTAGGTGTAGTGAAAGCTGTCTGCTAGCCAAAATTGGTAGACAGCAATTTACGTCAATGTTAACTTCCCAAATCCTGGTCATGAGAAAAACAAGAACAAAGACTGCGTGGGCGGATACGATTAGCAGATATATGGTCTGACCTTCAAAGAAACGGCCACAATGAGATGACATTAACTTTCAGCGAGAAAACAACCAATCAGAAGACACTGTTTCTCTGCTAGTAATAACGAATAATTATGTACATAAAAATATACAAATATCTCTTGATTTCCTTTATAAACGATCTGTTGCCTGGCCCTTGTCTTCTGTCCTTATATGGGGAATGTTATTACAGACAAACTGCATAGCGAAATGTACAAATCTTGCATGTCATTGCGTCAGTGACATAAGCATACTAATTGCCGTATGGCCCGAAGTGAATAATCTCAAGACTTTGTAACAGAAGCTTTGTGTGAGGTAGGTGTATTGAAAGACTGCTTGCAGACACTATGACGACATCTAGTATAATGCCTACGAAGACTGATAGCCCGCAATGAAGAAGACAAGATGAAATAATTAGGAGACACGTAATGCATAAGATAAGTATTTTAGTTCACACAAGTGAGCATGTTCAAGTCATCAAATTCCATGCAGCACCTAAATGTAGAGAAAAAAATTAAATGGAACTCTAATGAGTATAAGTGTGAGGGAGGACGGATAGTGATAGGAATAAAATATAAGGGTTGATTAGATACGTGAGATTACACAAAGTGAATGCACCTGTGTCACTGATAATGACTTGGAGTCGCATTTCTACCTAACACTATACGTTGAATCGCTTTATTACTCACCATATTGTACTACTTAACACAGGGAATAGGGCACAGACACCTACGATCAAACACCAGTAGTCTTTTCATATCTCCCAACTTCACTGGTCACTTCTCACCAACTAGACGGACAATATCATCAGCATACTCCAAATTGACGAGACTGTTCCGTGGTAAGTCCCTAAAGTCAATGACGGGATATTCAACTAATACACGTGTGATGAAACTGAACTACGATAAGGACTACGATTGAACGAATGAGTCTTGCATTGTATCCTTCTGGGAAATATCAGTCCCCTCATAGTTTAGTTTCAGTACTAAGCGAATAAAATGCAATCTGTAGAATTCATAAAATTCATAAACTGACGCACTACTTTTTCAAGAAACCTAGTTAGTTTTTCCTCATTAAAGTAAGAAATGGGTATTGTGGTTGTGTAAACTTAATAGACTTTGAATCGCTGAAAACGAAAATCACAACAATTCCCAGAATTACGGGTTGTAATTTTAGCCTAGTGGCAACATTAGACAATTGTTGAATAACCCCTTGACGAACATCAAGTCTATACAGCAAGTGCCCAAGATTTAGCAAAACATATACACTTTTGATTTCATTATGAAGTCTCCCTGCCAAATGAATAACTGTGTGAGCCTACACAGTTAATAAATTAATTCATATCACTGAGGGGGAAAACATCTATTTGTGCTTATTGAACTTAGTATAGAAAGTCTTGTGAAGTAATTCCTGTGTTATTAACTTTCTTATGGAGAAGAGAGGGCAAGGCAGTCAATCTTTTACTTCATATGGAATCGCAGTGCGACTTGATGCGCAGTAGTTTTTATACGAATAAACTGAAAGATAAAGCCTACTTTACTTTCTGAACAACAAGCCCTTATCCAAGCTAAGATAACAATTTCCTTTCACGTACTAGTCTAAATTATCTCTGTGAAATCGGAATACTGTAGGAATTAAATCTTTCCTCAAAATAAGGGCCAACTGAAACACAAGTTCACAACAGCGCTACACATTATGACCGTGATACTAATGCTTTTTGTCTTAAAATGAAAAGCTGACACTTATCAGTACATGAAAACTGAAATTAATGCTGAAATTGAGCTATGAATACCAACAACTACCGAACCAATTAAGACAACAGAGATTGTCTCGATAAATAGGCCAAATATGCCAGTGTGATTTCATGAAAATTCGAAAATAAAAGCTCAAATTTTGAACTTCCCTCCTTATTTAATCCATCATATTGCACAGATATCAGTATCAAGTGACATTCCCTGATAAAGTGCAGCAAATGTAACGCATTTCAAGTACATTATGCCACCGATATTATGTGTGTCAGAAAAGTTTTAAATGCCAATTTTCATTTAAAAAGCATATAAAAACATAACATGTTAGTAAACTAACGTAGCAACGGACACTGTCGCTACAAATTAACGGGGATATGCAATGAGTCACTTACCGATAATTACTGCTCATTCTTCATCTCTTATGTTTCACTTCAGCATATGTACGGAAATTCCACTGACCTTCTACTACTAACGTAATCATGTATAATTTACGCGTGAAATCGACATGCATTGCGTAAATTGCCACTTGAATTTCAGATTTAACGCTATATCTTACAACTTATTCGGTCGAAAACAGATTTCAAAAGTTATCTATTTAGTTATTTGTACTTTCTTTTCAATGTTTCTCTCACATAAACCAGTGTTTAATCTAAATTTAAATTAAGAAATGATGTCAAATGTTTTTATCAGTTCTTATTGGTGTACATATGTTCATGCCTATGAAAATGGCTTGTTTCTGTTCCAGAAATAAATTATTATCAGTGCTAATGTCTGACCATACAATTTTCCACATGCATCAAGAACTGGATCGCTTTCGTCACTTTCAAGTAATACTATTCGTGGTTTGGACCTATCACAGTTTGTATTCTACCTGATGCAATCAACAACAGTTGAGAAGAGAAACAGAAATTATATGATGGAATTTTCTGCTGTTCGATGTGGGTAGTTGAAAACCTTTCGTAGCGAACAGTACTGCTTTTTAGTCAGGTGTAGATAATCTGGATGTTTGGAACTATTTTACACATTGCCGGTTCCCATGTGGAGTTAACCAAAACCAAAGTATTTCGATGTTAATATGTTCTGTTAGCCCTCTGGATAAATCGTCGATATGCGTGATGGCAGACGAGGAGAAGAATGTTCAGTTGCTTTGACCATCTTGACTTGACTATTAATTACCAGCGCCTGACTTTTTCAGATAATTGTAACAGCCAGTGACACATGTCGTCATGTGTCAAAAAGTGATCAGAAAGCTGGTCAAACAGTGGGTAAAATTTGAAAATCCTTGGACTAGATCCTAAAGCATTTTGCGAAAACTTTCTTGACATAGAGAAGGACCTACTCGGTGCAAATACATTTGTCAGGTGAGTTTGACTACTGATAGCGTTTGGAGAGCCATATATCAAAATGAGAGCCGATTGCAATCTTCGTGATAACTTTCATACCAAAAACATTACGAAGAATAGGACGTCAGCTTTATATTCTTCAAGACCAATGATTTAGGAAGGAAAACGAACATGTTGTGCTTCTAAAGGCTTTAAAACTGTAAAAGTAATGCCTTTTTACTAATCGCAACTAGTATGCTTGAGAAGTACAAGAAGTGTAATCCCAGTAGTCAAGCAGTGATCTGGAACAGAGAGCAAAGCGCACGTTAGCAGTGTGATCACACAAGTGCCGCGTGCTAATAAGAACGAAGACTCAACGTCAAGGACTATATTTACAACCAACCACAATACAACTGGATGAGAGGAAAGGGGCACTCATATTGGTCATCTGTTGCCTCGTCTTGGGCGACCAATCCCTGCACACTTCGTAGCCGACCTGAAATTAGACAAGCACAGTTTGAACATTAGAAAACCACCAAACTTACCATGCCCTACACCACCCTCTCTCCCATTGGAGCATTGCCCGCTAGGCGACTGTTCCTGCAGGACTTGCCTGAACTAAGGTCTGTTGCCTGAAATGTTTTAATCTATTGAAATGTGTGACTAGACTATGAGAGGAATTGGGATCCTGGATCCTACAGGTGCAATTACTTAGTGCCTCTACTACAGTTAATGGTCATCCCCAGCGTTTACGGAATTTAAGAGCCTTCCCTTTAGGTGGTGCCTCCCTAAGTAGCATCACCTTGTCTCCTGGCTCCACAACTGATCCATGTGCCTTCCTATCATAGTATTGTTTCTGGTGCCTCTGGTTTGTTTGGACTGTATCCCTAGTCATTTGGTGTACCTTGTTCAGTCTTCGTCTCAGTCTGATTACGTGTTCGGATGCAATCAGTGTGTCCTCTCCTCGTGTGTTTGAAGTCGGGTCGATTGGTAACCAGAGTTCTCTTCCAGCGACCATATAATCAGGCGTTTGACGCATAGCTTTGTGAATGCTTGCTCTGTAAGACCTTATGCACTGCGAGAGTGATCGGTCCCATTCCCTGAGGTTGGTTTGGTCTACAAATGCCTGCAAGAGAGATTTAAGTCTCCGATTGGTGCATTCAACCAAAACATTCCCTGTGGGTGGCACGAGGTAGTGCGCGTTTTCCGAATAGCCATTATGCGACAGAGTTGGCTGACAACGACACTTTCAAAGTTGGATCCTCGGTCTGAGTGTAGCTAAAGTGGTGCCCCCAACGGCTGACCCAGTGGTCAATAATTGATTCTGTGATGGTTACAGCATCAATTTGTGGATTCGCGATAGCCTCGCCCCATTTAGATAAACGGTCTATCATGACTAAAATATAGTTATAATTTCTGGAGGTTACTGGGAGAGGTCCAACCTAGTCTATTTGCACTAAGTCACTTGGATGGCCAGTTATAATGGGTTCTAAGGGTGCCTTATTAAGTTTGTGCGGAGCCTTAACAGTTTGGCATACCTGGCGGGAGTTACAGAAATCTACGATTTCTTTCTTCTGATGAGGCCACCAATAACGCCTTTTAACCGCTTCGATCATTTTCCCGGGGCCTCATGGAACAAATGTTAGTGTAATGACAATAGTAATGTGGATAGTGCCGACTGTGGAGCCACAACGTGACGAGTATAAGTGGGTCCATCTTGATAGTGGAGGATGTTATCGACAATTTTCAAATTATCCCACACAGACCATAAACACCGAGTTTCCCATCCAAGCTTACTTATTTCCTGGGTTGTCGGTCGTTCGCCTCCACTTCGAACACGTTCGTAAATCATGGCCAGTTCAGGGTCTGAAGACTGAAGTTCGCGCCACTTATATGAAGTATGAGCCTCCAGTTGGAGCAGCGAAACTTGTGCTTCGGTGCATGATGGGCAGCCACTGTGATACCTATGAGGTTTTCTTGACAATACATCTGCATTTTCATGATTTTTGCCCTGTCCATGCATGCATTCAAAGTCATACTCTTATAGGTGTTCTCGCCATCTAGCAATCTGACCCTCAGCTTCTTTGAAGTTGTGTAGCCAGCTAAGGACTTTATGATCAGTGCGTACAACAAAATGTCTACCGAGGAGATATGCTCTAAAGTGTTTAACGAAATTGACCGGTGCCAGCATTTCTTTCCGCGTGGTGCAGTAATTCCCCTCACTCTTGTTGAGTGCTCAACTTGCATAGGCTATCACCTTTTCTGCTCCATCTGAATCCCCGATACCAGTGTCGCTAGCGTCTGTATCTAGGATGAATGGACCTGCCTGGTTAGAAACACTGGGATATGCTAGGATAGGAGTCTATCGAAGGATCCCGTAGCTGATGCTGTCCAGCTGTAATCTTTCTTCTTAAGAATGTCGAATAAAGGAGCTGCAAGCAAAGAAAAGTTAAGTACAAAACGTCGATAATACGAGGCTAACCCTAAAACACTATATAACTCGGGGGCGGCCAGTATTTAACTTCCTGAACTTTTGCTGGATCACATTTAATACCTTCGGCTGAAACAATGGGACCTCAGAAGCACACTTCTTTTCTGGCATTTAGATGGGTTCAGTTTTAACCCAACCGTCTGCATCCATTCTAATACTTCAGAAATATCACTGAAATATTCAGTCATCGTCTTACTCTGTATGATAACATTGTCTAGATGTACCAAACACTTACCTGGTTTAAAATTACTCAAGACTGTTTGCATGAGGTGTTGAAATGTTGCTGGGGAATTCACTTACCCTAACAGCATTGTTTCAAACTCACTTGAATGCTGTTTTTTGCTTGTCATCTGGGTGTACTTCTACGTGCCAATATCCCTATGCTAAATCTAGAGTGGTAAACCACTTCGACCCCTCTAGGGCATCCAAAGTGTCGTCTATGCGTGGAAGAGGTTCAACTTACGACAATCTACACATAACCGGAGTGTCCCATTCGATTTCTTAACTAAAGCTACTGGAGAAGCCCTTGGAGATACGGAGGGTTTGATGACACTTTTCTCTAAAAGTTCATCAGCTAACCTATTAAGCTCCTTCTGTGCGGGTAATCGCCGAGCAGGTTGTCTACAAAGTGGGGCGTTGCCCGTTTCTATGTGGTGTTGGACCAGTTTTGTTCTCCCCAGGTTTTTCCATCCCAGTAAAAACAGTCCACATATTTGTCTAGCATTTTATTGAAGCTGGTTGTCGTTTACAGTGGTAGGGGTTGTATAATCACTAGCATTCACTGTTTCTCAATCTTAGCGTCGCCATGAAGGCCAAAAGCACCGTGCTGTAAGTCGTTCCCTGTAATAAATGGGATGAAACAGTCCTTCAGTATAAGAGTCATCTGACTACAATCTATCATCCTGGACAGATTTTCTGGAAGGTCGACTCCCAGGATTATTTGCCACGGCACCTGGGTAGAGACGATAAAAGTGTGTTGAAGTGACAGTGTCCCCAATTTGAGAGGTAGTAGGACCACTCCCTGGGATTGCATGCGATCTCCATTGGCTGTCGTAAGCCGCAACTTGTGAGTCCCTATTGTGGGCCTAAACGTCTCTGGAACACATGAGGAATGTATGACAGAACAACTTGCTCCTGAGTCAAATAACATAACACACTTTTTCCACCTATGTAACTCACAACTTTCGGTGAGTAGGTGACGTCAATTAGGTTTACCGTAGGTACACAATTCACATCGACATGTGACTCACCTGCTTTGTGACCACAACTCCTAGCAAACTTGCCAAACCGCCTGCAGTAGTAGCAATCGTTGCTTGAGGTAGGTTGCGACTTTGGACGTCCTTTCCACTGTGGTGTGGGATTCTGTGGGGTTTTGTTGCCCTGTTATGATATCCCACTCCGTTTACCTGTGGGCATGTGGTTCCTGGCTATTCCAGGCTTTCCACTATGCGTGCCCTAGTTTCGGCTTCTGCCATATATGCTGGAGTGTGCAAGTTGAAATCTTTCCTGTAACGGAAGTCGACACCTTGCAGTAACTTGGAAAATACAGCGTCTTCAACTTATGAATACATCTTGTCCTGCATAGCTTGACGCGCAAGCTTGCGGAGACGTAAGGTGAACTGGCTGATCGGTTCACCTTGTCTCTGGTTGCACTCACTGAATCTTTTCAACGATTCAATATGAGGTACTGGTGGCACTATACGTGCTCTAAGAGTGCTCAAGAAGGTAATCAAGGGCATATACGCATAATCCAAACCAATTATGTGCATTTCCAACGACCGTTCAACACAATCGATGACGAATGCATTTGGATGAGGCACGTTCATCAGGTCAATGTATCGACGCACCTTGTCCGACCGTAGATCGAAGCCATTACCGAACTCCATTTTATGCGGCAAAAGATGGACATAACGTGACACAGGCTGATTTGATTGAAAGGATGGAGCCATAACTTCAGGTAATTGATCAACAACCTCGTTGGCTGCTGATTGTTTGACAGGAGAAGGGTTCTTGGAAGTCTCATTGAGTAGAGACTTGGAAGAGGACAGTATTTTAGCTGGCAGGCTCGCCATTTATGTAATCCCAGTAGTCAAGCAGTGATCTGGAACAGAGAGCAAAGCGCACGTTAGCAGTGTGATCACACAAGTGCCGCGTGCTAATAAGAACGAAGACTCAACGTCAAGGACTATATTTACAACCAACCACAATACAATTGGATGAGAGGAAAGGGGCACTCATATTAGAAAACCACCAATCTTACCGTGCCTTGCAGAAGTTTTGTCCAGCACGCGCCAATTCAAAAGTGATCGCTACTCTGATTGGAAGCATGAAGGCAGTTTGTGTCATGACCGGTACAGCTGGTGTGAAGGGAGTTGTCAGGTTTTCTCAAGATGTAAGTAATGATGAAGTAAAAATTCACTGTATTTTTGATGCGAAATCTGATGACGTAACTTTTTAAGAAATATGGACGCAGGAAATATTTCCATGGGTATATATATATATTTTCCTTCACGTTCCCCAGTGGAACATAGGGCTTCAAGATAGCGGCTTAAAGTTTCTGTAGCAGTGTTTATTTTACAGGATGGGGTTGCTTACCTCATGCCCAACCTTACTTCTTCACCAGCATTATTTCTGGCTTAGCGAGGTAAAGGAGTGCTCCGGCCGGGTATATGCTCAGTGGTTTTTCGTTATATTAATTGTTCGTAACCTGAATAAGAAAGGAAAATTGGGGAATAAATTCTACCGATATTACAAGTTGTTTGAGTGGATTGTTAGCTAGGGAACAACAGGTCGAAGCCAGGGATAAGAACCGTCTTTTATTGGACAGTCGTAACTGATGTCCAATCAGAGCATCCAAAACAGTCCTACAGGAGTTCAGTTGCAAACCCGAATAGCTCAGCGGTTACTGCAGCACTGGGTGTCACGTGTTCGAATCTTAAAAGGTACATGAGTTCCTTCAGAGTTGCAGATACGCCTTGCTGAAGAGTGCCAACTAGCACGAAACCTGGGTCCAAGGCTGCTTGCCTCCAACCATCTAATATTACAAGAACCATCTTTGGACGTCTTTATCGATCTTAGTAAAGCATCTGATAAGGTATCCCATTTAGGTCTTCTAAGTAATATCAAACGTTTTGGACTAGACCAACGCCTATGTGAGTAGTTAAGCAACTACCTGAAGAATAGAAAGTAATGGTTAGTGGTGTACTGTTAGAGTGGAAAGCAGTACTAAGTGGAGTACCTCAGGGAACTGTACTTGACCCCCGGCTATTCCTATTATACGTAAATGAACTGATAAAAATTCTTACTTCATCTACCTTACTATTTGCGGACCATATTAAGCTATGGAAAACTAAATAATAACGATGATAGGTTGGTACTACAAAACGATTTAGATAAATTAGTTGAAAGGGCTAACCTATGGAGTCTGGAAATTAATTCCAAAAAAAGCGCGGTAATGCACCTGGGTTAAAGGCTTTACACGTCATACTCTCTGAGGGACACACGACAACCATATTGTAGGGGACAAAAAGACATCGGAATTATTGTAAGCCATGACTTGAAAACAACGGTAAATTGTAATGGAGCCTCAGCTAAGGCTTTTCGAATGCTATGGGCACTTCGAAAAGGCTTTCCAACGATTAGATGAGTGTATGTTCTAAGTACTCCATGCATCATATGTCGGACCTTATCTAGAATACTGCACACAAGTGGTGAGTCCATGCTTCGAGGAGGCACTTATCCTGGATTGAGTACAGAGGGTAGAAACCAAATTAGTTAAAGGTATGTCACACCTTCCTTATGATGAAAGCATAGACCACTTAAATATCTTCCCATCATCATACCGTGTATCAAAGGGTGATTTAGTGATTGACCTTTCAAATTCTCTCTCCCTCTGGGATACATTTACGAGGTCACCATAAGAAGGTACTCAAACCGAAGTTGAATAAAATACGTGTGGGATTTAGACTCTCATAGAGTGGTCGACTACTGGAACTCCTTACCTGATTTAGTAGTAAAAGCTCCATAGGTGAACTCTTTCGAAGAGAAACTAGGTCTCTGAAGAGATGTATGTCTCAATGATCAACGTAGGTAACAGGAGCCGTCTATCCTTATAATCTGAAAAGTGAAAAGGAATTAGCCTAATATTTAACGTTAAGGTAATTCCTGAATTTAGATAAGTGTCAAAAAGTTATGATTTTCCTTAGTTGTATCGCCTAAGTCACCCACTGTATTCTCTAGAATTTTCAGTGAATGTCTATTTCACCAGAATTCTAACATGCAGTAATTTTATTGTGTTTCCAGACAACTGATGCTCCCGTAACTATTCACGCTGAGTTCAGTGGATTGAAGCCTGGAAAGCATGGATTTCATGTTCACGAGTTTGGTGATACAACAAACGGATGCACATCAGCTGGAGCTCATTTTAACCCAACTAATCAAGAACATGGAGCTCCAGGAGATGCTATTCGCCATGTCGGTGATCTAGGGAATGTTATCGCTGATAATAATGGAAATGCAGTGTATGATGCAACTGATAAATTAATTTCTCTTAACGGTGCGCATTCCATTATTGGGAGGACTATGGTTGTAAGTACTAAAGTTCGATTGTGTACCAACTCTACTCTAACATTCTCACTTAATTTTTTGAACTGCTTGATTTCATTGTTATACAGTTTTTGTTTTTTCACAATCAGCTTTACATGTTAAGTATACAACTTTTATAAGTAGAATATGAACTTTATTTATCAATACCACAGGTGACAGAAGTTCGTAATCTAAGAAAGAACTTTATTAGTGATACAAGTTGAAGGAAACAAAGTCAGAAGTCGATAGACCATTAAAGTACTTAAGATTGGTTTGCTGTAGATTCTATATGCACATCTATATACATACATAAATCCATTGATTATATCTTCTGATTTACACTATGATTGAAGTACACAAGCAGTTTTTCTCTAGTTACTCAGAAATGTTATTCATGCTGATGAAATAAATGTATACTGTGAGCGTCTTAGGAACTGCGTGTTAGCTCTTTATTGACGTAGAACTTCACAAAACTTCAGCAGTCCCAGTTGTCACACTTCCAAAAGGCATGCTTAACCTCATTATTGCTGATCATGTTCTACTTGACGTGAGATTAAACGAAGACACGATCAAAAACCACCTTTTTTTATCTTCAACTTCCAGTGACCATGTGTCAACTGTAAAGTAAAACGGGGCGAAATACTGCATCACACGCATGTTTTTTGTTGGATATCCAGATACCATGGTAGTGCCAAAGATTCACATCTTCCTACCCTTCCGTAGACCAGTCAACAGTACTAGATGGTTGGAGACTTACTTTACTTTACTTCGGCTATGTCCTACGGGAGGATGAGCCGGCTTCATGAACATCTCGAATCATCGCTGCCCAGGCGCGGCGATCTGATGCATGGTCTTGCGACAGGGTTATCCAATTCTTGTTCCACAGACGGAGTCCGTAGACGGTTTGTAGCCCCAGGCACTCCATATCAGCCTTGACTGTACCAAGCCATGTTTTCAGCTGTCCACCCCTGCGACATCGCCAAGATGGTAATGACGAGGGATTTAGAACTGATTTGACCAGATCGTCATCTGGTCGGCGCAGAGCATGGCCAAACCACCGAAAGCGACGTTGTTGGACAAGTACTGGAATTTGGTTGATGTTGTAGCAACGACGACGCACTTCTTCGTTGCAGAGTTTGTCCTGCCAACGAACATGCAGAATGTACCTGAGGCCCCAATGGTCTACTACCTCGAGTCTGCGTACATCTTCCGCACGAAGAGGCCTCCAACCATCTAATACCAACATTTCAAAGTGCAGCGTGAAGTTGAGGCCCCTAGGATGGTAGCCGCATTGCAAACTTGACTGATAGAATTCAGTCTGCACCAAACAAAGAGATAGACACTAAACTAGTTACTCTGTATATTCTAGTCCCAGGTGGTATGTGCTGGTTATATTTGTCTGTTTGAATAAATTCTCCACCCTATTTCTTTATAATTTTAATTGCTGACCACTGAGTTATGTTTTCTGTCCTTCACATACCAAAGTTTGGTGAACACAACTACTAATTCTGGTGTAATTAAAATAGTCGTGTTTAAATATCTTGATGATTATTGGTTTATGGCATGGTTGTATCACTAAGTTTATGAATAATAGTTTTACGAGTCGAATCATATTTTACAATTTACAAATATTCACATAAGATCATGTCGTTTTTGTTACAGGTTCACGAGAACGAGGACGATTTGGGTCGTGGGGGACATGAACTTAGCAAGGTGACAGGTAATGCAGGCGGTCGCGTAGCATGCGGTGTTATAGGCGTAGCTCAATAGACCATCCAATGATTTCTCCTATTTCTTCTGGCATCACCATCATATGACAGTAATATATGATTTCATACTCACTGAGAAAATAAATTTTATTGTTTATATCCAGTTTTCTGAATAATCTTTCTTGTTGAGTGACTATATGAGACGTGTAGTAGTATCAAATGATGAAGAATTTTCTGTGTACATTAGGGTTCGTAAACTTATGCAAGGAGACATATTTCATTTCATTTCTAGAAACATGTATTTAAATAAACTAAAATCCATAACAACAGTAGACAAAAGCATTAGAAGGAAAATAAAAGGTTGGAGTAACGAGATAAAGAAGATTCACAGAGACACTAACCAGTTGCAATGCTAACACTTATCGAAGTAATAAAGTGGTGGTTTAGGAGCTACTCGAAGTACTGAAATTCTTGAGAGTACTCGGCTTTTAATGGTAAGCCAGACTTATTATATCATCACTTCATACGGTCCTGGTTTCCTAGAACTTCTCTACATCACTCTTTTGTGAGGTGTGAGTACGCTTTTGTACATTAAAGATCAACATTTCATTTAGAATCACCTTTTAAGGAGGAGTACCTTTAAAATTTCAGTATGTCGATACACCTAAACAAATCTCTTGGTTGTTGTGGGGGGTGGACGACTAGTTCTTGTCATTGTTCCTAGTCAATAGTGCGGCTTAATCAGACTGAATCATTCAGTAATCAGCATGTTACGTGCTTTGAATCTTTAAACTGAGAAGTAGTTTTTCAGGATTTACCTGAGGTTTTTTTCTGCGTTGAACCTTTAAAAGTGATGGCGAAATTTATGTATGGTAAGTGAAGTCTGATAATATTTGTAATTATCGGTAGCCTATGGGACATAGCCCTATTTGTGTTACTGTTATTTCATTCTTGTTCTGGTCTTCAGTGGTTGAGTCTATAGCGCTTTGTTTACTGGCCTTTCCTAGCAGATGGTCTGTTGTTACTCTTCATGTTCGATAATGACTATCTCTTTAGTTCCTGTGTTGTGTTCCGATATATTTGGCTTTATCGTCGTCTGAGCGTACCGGGTGTAGTGACTTGGATATGTATCACTTTTGCAGCCTCTACACTATCTAATTTTTGCTCACCTTGGGAATGGTCGGAAGAAATGGTTCACTCCAAATGCCCGTTTGGCGGTTTCACATACTGTTTCTTTCCCAACGAACTTTCGTTTACAACCCGTTCACTGTGGGATTTTGGTCAGTATTTCGCAGAAAGAAATGAAGCAAAAAGTTGTGTGAGTAACTTAATATGACACTATAGCAGTGTCTAATTCAATATTGATTTCTCTGTTCGATAAATCATACACTCTACCAAATTAATATGGAATCACTGTAGTAGATCTTCTACCATGATAACTTGTCTATTGACTTTTTATTTCGGATGATTAGATTATCTTTTCTGCAATGTAAACGTTAATTTTTCACTCTTATCTAGTCAAATGATCGTCTTTTAACTCTTCTCCTCCGTTCATGCAGTCTGAATCCAACTGATTTAGCTAATCTTATTATATTACGTCTACTTTGTTTGTTAGATTTCACCAGTGACTCACATATTCTTATAACTTATATTCCTGAATATTTTGTTACTCTATCCTGATTACTGTCTTATATTTTGTTTCTACTTTGAACTGAAGTATGTTAAGTCTGCAAAATAGGTATGCATTTATTTATTCAGGCTGTAAGTAGTTCTCAGCATATCAACGATGAAAACGTGTGGGCAGACTTGGAGCCAGGTGGAGACTCTAGCAGAGAACCGAACGCAATGAAGACGCACGACTGAAGCCCTATGTTCCTCTAGGAATTAAAGGGAACAATAATAATATCAACGAAATAAAATGCATACGCCTTCCCCTCTCTAGTTGTTATTACTACTCTTTTAGAGTCCGTAAAGGCAAGATAGTGTCTGAAATTTTCACATTCAGTCATTGCGTCTAACAAATATACGCATGGTGATGGTATTTTTCTGTCACTGAAACGAAGTATCTCTGAATTAATTCATATAAAGCTAGATACTATCATGGTATTATGTAAGTAAAAATAGACACTGATTTGTTAAGATTTTCTGTTTTATTTTGTATTTATGAAACAAAGGTTATTGTCACCTTTTTCACCAATTAAAATTGATATTACCAGGTTTTGTCAACAAGCAGTTGTGGCTTTCAGTAATCCAAAGCAGTTTGCTTGTAAATGTAGTAGAAGCACTTTAAAAGTTTCCAGTGTACACCACCATAATGTTGTTTTGAGTCTAGATAAAGTTGGAGAGTTTGTTCGGGCCACCTTTTTCGACTACACTGCTGATTTTCACTCTATTCCCAGGACACTCCCTAAGCAAGGTGATTTCAATATCCTGGGTCACAAAGTAGCTGTCTTTCTATTTTTCGGGTAGGATAAAATACTGTTTTAGGTGAAAAGTGCTACACTTCTTTGGTTACGGAAGCACGTGTGCCACAAGGTGCTATACTTTCTTCATTTCTTTTCTTTTTCTTTTTGGATGACTTGCCGTATTCTTCTGAGGTTAATTTTACTAAATGAACTGATTATCTAGCAATCTCTGTCCCATTAGCTTTTGCATTGAACTGTTCTCATATGAACAGGTTGTCTTATTCAAATGGTCTTATATTAAATCCATCTAAATGTCATACTGTCGATTTTAGTTTCAGACGAGAACAAGATTTGCGTGTACTGATTCAGTCCCATGATTTTTGTAATATCGAATGCAATGTCATAAGGAGTGAGTCTATCTTGGCATCAGTTTCTCCTCGAATCTGTGTTGGTTGTCTCATATCTTGTTGATTTCTAAGAAAATTTTTCGTTTGACTTACTACATAAAGAAGTTGAGATTTTCTGGCATAATTCATCCTCTTTTCTAGCAATTCATTGATTCATGTATCCTACCCATTGTTCATCTTTATTCCCCCTTATTAATTCCTGGTCTTCTCAAGAAAGACTAGGTCATATTGCGTGGAGCAATAAAGGCAGTAGTAGTTAGTAGTTGGCCTTTGACTCAAATAACTGACACTGTTGTTGATAGGGATTTTAATTCTTGCAAGCAGTTAGCTAAAGTCATCTTGTCTGACACCGAACATCCCCTTTATTCTCAACTTGAATCTTTTCGGGTAAACCCAGTAGTCATCTCATAAAAATTTATGCTCGTACAGTAAAATATACAAATTTAACCATACCCGATGTTTTGTGTGGACACTTAAGTGTCAGAATAGAACTTATAACCATTTAAATCAGCAAATTAAAACAAGAATTATTATTACATATATTATTTATTGTTAGTTATATTCCGCTCACTTTCAGTTTATGTGGTCCTATTTTTTCTACTATATTATGTACTTATATATTTATAAAAGAAGCTAAATTGTTGCTTACGTGTAAAAACGCTGAAAATTCCATTCCGTATAATTATTATTGTTTGGAATACAGTGGATATATTACATTATTATTAAAAAAGATAGCAAGACTTTGACCTTGCTGACTTCTCAATCTTAACATTAGAGTAACTTCAGAAGTAAATAAGAGGAGGTGCCAGGTTACTTGTTGATGGTCCTGAGTTCTAGCCTTGTTCGACTAGTCCCAAACAGGACGAAAGGCTCAAACTGGGTTCCACTTCTAGCCACCACCAACCTATAACTTTTCGTGCTCAGACCACTCACAAAATCGCTTAAAGAATAATGATGCTTCTCCAAGTGTATGCAGTGTTGTGCTGCTTTCCGAATAACTATGTAGATAAACACTGAATGCACACCTAAAACACTGAGTCACCTTTCCTTGCATTATTGCCTTCTAATAAACAGTAAATACAAATGTGATGACTTCATCCGTCATCGTAATTTTACTGGTTATTCTTCTCCCCATGGCAGTGGCGAATTTCACAATGAAGGTCTAAAATTGCTTCAGGAAGGTTTCGAGTGAAACACAGGGCTTCTACAGTTCATCTGCATTTCACTGTCTTCTCTGCAGTCACTTTCAACTGTCTCCACCATCTCCCACAAGCGTTCACCTCTTCCTTATAAGATCTCCATGTCGCCGCTGTTGCTGCTGGATTCAACATAGAACTTGTCACCGAAGTGCAGCAGTTCGAGTTGCCACGTTCCAAATAGCACACAAAGGTAGACAGGAAAATGAGAGAAGAGAATCAATAGAGTTTTGACAAGTATAAGAGTGAAACAGAATGAGTAATGGTAGAAAGGAATATGAAGGTTAAAGAGACTGAATACATCTGCGCCATTGACAACGATTTTGAGCCATGTCACCTATTGTCTCCAGCTATTGATTCTTAGAGTCCCGAGGGGTCCAACCCGGAAGTCTGCATCTCCCTACCTGACTCAGTTTAACTGTCAGGGATTTCATGGATTGATGCCATGTTTTTATTTGGCCACCACTTACTCTTTTCCAACCTGCACCTATATCAGTTAGTAATGCCCGTCGGGGGAGACGATGGTTAGGCATGCACAGCACGTGGCCTAACCATCTCAATCTATGTAACTTCATAGCCTCTTCGAGTGATTTTCCCTCTTTGTCCAACACTCTACGCCTAACGTCAACATTACTTACCTTATTATACCACCTAACGCGAGAAAGAGATCGTAAACATCTGTGGTCAAAAACAGACAATCTCTTCATGTCTTCCGCTCTCAATGGCCACGTCTCACCGCCATAGAGAAGGACGGAGCGAACTGCTGAGCAGTATGCACGTCCCTTTGTTGACAGCCGGGTGTCACGCCTACGCCAGAGATGGTGTAAGTTAGCGAAAGCAGCCCGAGCTTTTTGGATCCGTGCTGAGATTTCGTCGCCAATCAGTCCGTTGGTGCTGATACAACTTCCCAAATAGGTGAAGTGGTCAACATGTTCTATCACTTCACTCCCTATCACTAAGCCAGGAGTTGACGTAGTCCAGTCCTGTAGCAGCATCTTACATTTCCCAGGGGCGAATCGCATGCCAAACATACGAAGATTGCTGTTCAAGGTGTTCAGAAGACTCTGCATATTGTCACCGTCCTCCCCTAACAGAACTATGTCGTCTGCGTATTCTAAGTCTATAAGACTATTCCCTGGTAACAAGTCGATTCCTAAGTCGTTAAGCTCAGTTAAGGATACTTCCATTAGCATATCTATGATGAAGTTAAACAGAAAAGGGGAAAGTGGACATCCTTGACGGACACCACTGGTTGTTATCAATTCGGATGACAATTCCCCATAAGCCCTTACACAGCTACGTGAGTTTGAGTAGAGTGCCTTGATTAGTGCAATGTACTTCCTTGGCACTCCCTTCATAGTCAAACATTGCCATAGAACCTCTCGATCCACGGAGTCGAAGGCCGCCTTCAAGTCAAGAAATATGGCAATTATTGGACGCCTAAAAGTGTGTCTATGTTCTAGGATCTGTCGGAGAGTGAAGATATGATCTATGCACCCTCTACCTGGCCTAAAGCCCGCTTGATTTTCCCTCGTTTGTTCCTCCCGAGTTCGGCTTAGTCTGTTCATGATTACTGAGCCTAGGATTTTAGAGACTATGTTCGTTAGGCTGATTCCTCTATGATTATCACATCTCCCTTCTTGAATCCTGGTATGATAAGTGACTTACCCCAGTCTGATGGAACTGTCTCTGATTCCCAGACGTTACCTAGTACCTTAGTTAAACTATATACTAGTATGTCACCCCCATATTTAAACACCTCCGGAATAATTCCGTCGGGTCCTGCCGCTTTGCCTCGTTTCAAATTACAGATAGCTTTGGTGACCTCACTTACAGATGGCGGGCCAGTGTCTATATCCCATTCGGGTGTGTGCTGGATGGCGGGGAGGCTCAGTGTGGCTGTAGGCAAGTTAAATTGTTCCTCAAAGTGTTCTTTCCAGCGTTCGAGGCGTCCATCCTGAGAGCTAATTAAGGAGCCATTTTTCTCACAAATAGTCTCACTTATGATTTGCCTTCTCCCACCCGTTTCCCTGATGAGTCTAAGGAGTTGCCTAGTGTTGCCTATCGCCGATGCTTTTTCCATCTCTTTCGCCTTTGTCAACCACCACTGTTCACGGTCCTTGCGGAGACTTTTCGTAAGTTTCCTTTTGTGCAGCTTTCGCTCCTCATTGAATTCGGAGCTCGCCGGAATAAGTCTTCTAGCATCTATCAGTTCGGATGAGGCAGTCGAAATCTAATGGTTTCTACTCACCTTTGGATTTACCTTATTCACAGCTTTTACAGCTGTATCTATGGCTGATTGAATATTCTTCCAGGCTTCTTCAGGGTGAGCGCAGCTGTCGAACTCAGATATGTGTTTAGCTAGTTCTTCCTCAAATAGGGACTTAGTTTCCTGATCGAGCTGGGGACGTGACGGGTTTACTGCTAGCTGTTTCCTACGTCCGTTTAGTCGTAAGCACACACGAGCGCGGACCAGTGCGTGATCGGTATCTACACACGTGTTCCAGAAGGAGCGACAATCCCCTACCGACCCACGCCAACGATAGTTTATTGTTATGTGGTCTATTTGTGTCCAGCGTTGGTTTGATGATGGGGGTCGCCAGGTCAAACAGTGTCTCTCCTTGTGTTTGATGTTAGTGCTTACAAGAAACAAGTGATTATCTGAACAGAACTGTAGGAGACGGTCACCGTTGTCGGTTCGCTGGCACGGAATTCCGTATGTGCCACCGACATTCTTCTCAGATTGACACAATTTCCCCACTTGAGCATTAAAGTCACCAGCTAAAACGACTATATCTGAGCGTTTAGCCTTTCTTAGCAAACTAGACAGCTTTTGGTAGAACTTATCCTTCGTTTCATTCGAACTGCAGTCAGTGGGGACGTAGGCGGAGATTACGAAAAGGCATCGGCGAGTAGTGCAGTCCTTTCTCCTTTTCACTGATCCGTTCAGACGGACAGCACACATTCGGCTATCTACCGGGATCCAGTCAAGTAATGTCTTTTCTGCCCTAGTACTCAGAGCTATCCCAACACCAGCTAATCCTCGTGAGCTAGCCGTCTCATCTCCTGACACCCTCAAGGTGAATTTTGCAGATTCATCCTGTTGGCCAGGTGGGGTTAGGTGAATAACCACACTTGGGTCTTGTATGCGTGTTTCTGAAACACAACATACATCAATGGCTCGGGATGCCAGAGTCTTGGCTAGTGATGCCTGTTGTCCTATTTGGCAAAGTGTCCTAACATTAAATGCCCCTATATGAAATTGGTGACGTGGCTTTAGGAGACTATCGATGGTGGTTTTTTGGCTTCCATCGTTATCAGTGCACACAGAGTGAAGAGGAAGTGAAGAGCCATTAATTAGAGTAGTTGCATTAGTAGAAGGAAGGCAAGATAATAGAGATGAAGATGAAGACAAAGGAGAGTGAAGAATAGAGAGGTTTCGCTTGCTCTTCGGGTTGTGAGGGCGATTGTTACTTCCCGGCTGCCCACACCGTGGAAGTTGGTTGCGTGACCGCAGAGCCCAGGGGACAACTGCTTGAGGCCGGTCACACACGGCCTGTTTTTGTTTGTTCTTTTTTATTTGGTGTGTCTCAGTAGCGTATTTATCACTTCTGCCCTGTGACACGGCAGCAGAAAGCGCGGTCGTTGTTAATCCGGGCCCCGACCGATCCGGCATGATATTTTGTGATTTATTTGAATTCATAGGATTGGATTGGGTAACTGCTTTTAGTCTAACCGCTATCCAAACAACCTTCCTGGCATGGTAGGACCTGCAGGAACATAAGTTCCAGCCAGTATAGTTTGTTGGGTCATTGCGGTGTTCAAGCCCGACTACCACGTCAAGGTAGCAGCTTTCGGTCGGGAGATCTCCATGTCACCCTCGGACGCCCAAGTCGTCATCTCCCTACTCCGGTTCCACTCAACAACCTCTCATGTGATATCTCTCAACAGTTTCCTTGTACTTCCAATACATCTCGAGTTCCTTCAGCATAACTGTTGGGCAATAATTCCTTTGCTGGTCACCTGACTGCCAGAGTTCAGTGTTGCTTATGTCATCCAAACCTTTCGTCTGGCTTTCAGAAACTTCAATGGATTCAACATGTCTGCTTTCCTTGGAGGATTGGTGTTCACTGGGAATTCTGTCTGTGCCCGCTATTGGTGGTATTCCTGGTGTCAACCCACAGATAGTGGTCGGTTCAAGAGTCCTGTGAAGTCAGAATCCTCTTGCTTCTTCTTCTTCTTCTCTTTGGTGATTACGTCCCCCTCATTATCTTATATCGCTTTCATATGTGTTAATCTCTTCTCAGATGGCGACCTGGTTATCTGCTGGAATGTCCAGAGGTCTCTTTTACTTGCGACATGTTATGCTCCAGCTTCTGATGTGTCGTAGAATTGTCATTTGTCTTTCTTAGCAATCTTCTTCACCTCTTTACGTGTCGCGTTGTATGTTGAACTCAACTGTGGTCATATGGTTGTCTATCGTTGCACTGGTTCATCTTCGTTTCGCCATCCCTCTCTCCTCTATTAGATTTTAGGTATTCAGAGAGGTGTATTTGTTGTCTAGCCTCTTCTTCCTCCCCAGACAGCTGTACAGGCTTCTATTCAGCATCACTTTCAAAGAGCTCCGGTATTTCAACTCGGAGGTTTCCTTGGTGATGTAGTTTCGTCCTTTCGTTTCTGAGTGTTTAACTTGAGTTGTGGTCTATCTCCAGCTTTTTCGAAGGCTTTCAACTTGATGTTGATGGTTCCTTGTGATCTGAACCCACAGCTTCACCTTTTCTTGACTTTCTGTCCTGCAGGCTGTGTCTCCACTTTCTTGAGATAGAGATGAAGCTTATCTGACTTTTGCTGTGTTCATCAGGTGAAAGGCATGTTGCTTTGTATACATTCATGAGGTTGTACACGTTGCCTCCAATCATTGAATCACTGACATGATTTCCATTTCACACTTGGACGCCCAACTCGTTGTTCTCCATTCGGGTTGCACTTGACGGCCTGAGTTATGATTTGTTTGAATGATCTCTTCAGCGTAAGCCTAATAGAACTCCGTTTCCTGTCTCCTTTCAATCTATGGTCACTGCTGATAGTAAGGAGTCTTGTCCTATTCGAGATCTTGTGGAGTCTTTTCGTCAGTCCAGTTTCGTATGGCACCCATAGTTAAATTCTAAACTCTTTATGTTATTAAGAGTTGTCATTCATGATTTAGGAAAGGTTTTGTGTTCTGAAACCCAGTCGGATTCCATCGAAATGATGTCTCTATTTCACGTTTTAATAAATGTTGCCTTGTGTTATTTGTGTAATAAAACAACTAACGTGCAAATGCACGCCAACGTCTGTGGTAGTGCGATGCCCAAGGGCTGTTTCCTCAATAAGCCATGAACAAAATTTGAGAATCTGCATCTGCCTTATTGGAATGAATGCTAGTGAAATTTAGCAGATGTGATTTCTGGCTGTCCATGAAAGGATATATGTCTTGTAGAGCAATTCTTCGTATAATGCTATACAGCTGCGAGATAAAGCTACTGAAAGTGGAAGAGATGAGATAATCGTCATCTTTTGACCTTAAGACTTTACTTTCAGTTTCTTCTATAAGGGTGGGTAGTATGATCAGCAGTAAATAGGTCTGGAGCAGATGGTTATGTAGGGAGAGACATAAGTCAATTAGCTTGTAAAATTACGTCATTTGAGATGGCCAAGACATGCGTTACACATGCTGAGCTGTTACTTTCCTCAAAAAACAATGTTAGTTTTATAGGATTAGGTCGGAAAAGAGTTAAAGGAGGCTAGACCAAAACATGACTGTTGGTTTTAGTTGTGTAGGAAGGTGTATACTTCTTTGCTAGGTTCATTTTGATACAAACTAAGAATCAAATGCCTCCAACTATCTAACAACAATTCAAAGTGCACCGTGATGGCGATCCGCCTAGCATGGTGGCCACATTGCAAATTTGGCTGGTAGAATTCAGTCTGCACCAAACAAAAGATTAGACACATGACGCTGGCTGCTACCTAGTGTCTAATCAAAATACATGACATTGTTTACTCCCTTATAACTAATCAGTATGAAATGAGAAAACTAACTCAAATGGCTTGTAAAATGCTTTGGAAGAGAATTTTCTCCAATGGAATTAACACAGGGAAACTGTAGTAGAAATGACTCATAATCTGTTTCAGAAAACTTAGCCATGCCTCAAAGTTGTGGAGTCAGCTTGATTAGACTATGTGAGATGAGCTGTATTTGGAACTTCATACATTATGAAATAATGTCTCCTTTTTTTAGTAAGAAACTTCGGGTATTTCCAATTAATTTCTCATCTGGACTATCGCGAAACAAAGAGTCCCAGGTTACCTTTAGGAAACTAAACAGTGTTTCTGAATGTCACCAACTAATTAATGCAAAATAACTTCATCTCAAGAAAGTATCATTGGCAATCAGTATGAGGTGGATTTTTAAGTTATATCCATATGACGATCCCACTACCGTCTACTGACCGGTGCAGTGTAAATTGAAATGTATAATTTCCGAGGTGGACCTTTGCCAACCTTACTTTCTAGAGCAGAGAGGCAGTGTAGTCGGTTCGCTGATTGTCTGACGGAAGCGCCTTAGATCTATTACGTCCCCATTCACCAGCAGTACGACTTCTCCACCTAGTCAGCCCTGGTCACCACCAAAAACGGAGTTAGATAACCATCCAGGATTACAGAAATCCATTTCACATTCATTTCAGCACTGACTGGGAGAAAGCACAGCACATAAGCTAAAAAATTCTCCATTATTTAATTAATACTTTGTGTATATCAACTTGTAGAGTATGAAGAAATGAAGTCCAGCACTCATTAATCCAGTATGAGTATTACCCATAGGTGTACTCTGGAATGAAGTGATCGGCTTCATGAATATCAGTGGACTGCAACTTTCAAATTTTCATTGATGCTGTTAGCTATTGCATTATGTGGAACTCTGCTCCTGATAACCACACTTCCGAATACACCCTCATCTAAATATCTACCTAAATCTGCTTCAGAACAACCAGCAATATTTGATGTAGTAATGGAATCAAGTATGAGTGTTTTGTTCTATTTGGGTCTTGCCAGCTACACGTAGTGGTACCCTAATAGAAAAGAAAAATTTCAAAGTAACTATAATCAGTCGAAACGAACGGCAAAAACATCAAGATGACAAAGCGTGAATGCATCTGAGCCATTGAGAAGGATTTCCAGCCATAGCTCCAATAGTCTGCAGACATTGGTACTTATCATCCCGAGGTCCCCAACCAGTCAGTCTATACCTGGCTACGTGACTGAAACACCAACAGTGAAAGACTGCATGGATTGTTGCCAGGTTTTGGTTTGACCACCGAGAACTCCTTTCCAACCTAATCCTGTGTCAGGTGACATTGCTCGTGGAGGAAGGCAGGCGGTGAGGTGGCTCGTCATGCGCAACACGTGTCCTAGCCGTTTCAATCGATGCAGCTTGACTGATAACTTCATCTATCGACTTCCCTTCCTCACCTAGCACTAACCTCAATATGTGTCACCATATTATACCACTCTTAACTAACACGAGAGATAGAAGGCAAACCTCTGTGCTCAAAGACAGCTAGTCTCTTCATCATATCTGCGACTGTCAATGGCCATGTCTGACAGTCAGCCATAAAGAAGGACAGAGCTAACTATTACCAAATATTACGGATTTGTCACATGGATTCTTTTCATCTATGCTGAAATTTAGTCAGCAATCAGTTCAATAGGTTTGATGCAGGTTTCCAAATAAGTGAAGTGGTGAACACGCTGTATCACTTCGGTCTTTATTCAATCTAGAAGTCTACCCCACCAAATATGTGAAAACTTATGCCTTGCAGAGGAGTGCTTATCTAATTACTTTCAGGCATTTGTTTCTCTGGTCAACAAACCATTTGACCTGGAAGGAACAGAAAGGCAGTCAAGAGTAAGTCTTCAACAGCAATGAAAGAGGGCTAACTTCAGATAGTAGTTGTGTGAAGATCGGGTGCCTCCCTGACTTCGCCAACAAAATATTGAGTAGTTCATCTACCATTAAGCAGTTCCTGAATTTTCAACCCAAACAACTTTGGTATCGATTTTATCGGGCTTTTATTGAACATTTTATTTTTTATCATGTATTACATACCGAGAGTAATTAATGGATATATGTGTAGACAAGCTGCGAGTTTATAAAGAAGCCTGTTCAGTACGTGACTCGTGAGTCTGTTTTCGCCTTATATGATGACCGTGGTCTTTTTCGTTTGCCTTTAGTTTTTTTATTTGGCTTGTTCTTAGACTTCACTTCATGTGTCTGTTTTTTGCTACCTCCACCACTTATTCGAACTGATGAACGTCGTCTGGTTGAAGTACTACGTACCATTCTTCCTCCCTTATTTAAACTTTGTTTCATTTTCTTTGATCCAGGTTCTGATTTATTTCTCCGTTTGCTAACTACTGGGTGTTCATCTATAGTTTTTAGTTTATCCGATTTCGCTCGACTTTTCATTTCGTCAATGTGTACTTCTGATTCATCAACAGAAGTGAATAACTGAGGTTTATCTAGAGTAGATTTTTCTTCTTTTGGAGCTATTTCACTATCAGTAACTGTCTTCCTTTTACTTGTTAAAACAGACTGATTCACTGAGGAACTCCTAAATAAATAGCGTACAGTATCTGGCAAAGTGGTACTTTGGAATTGCACTGAGCGATGAAAGTGATTTACGATCTCTTCATGAAGCTGCTCAGGTTCTTGTGCAGTAGATATGATACTTCGAGGATTTATCAGAGCATTGTTCCAATATTCTTTTGGTACATAACGCAACAGTCTATCCATTATGTCAACGATATAGGGAGCTTGTAACAAATCAGTAATAATACAGCACACAGTACATGTGTTTGAAGTAGCCTCGAAATGACTATCACATGTATCGCATTTTAATGTTAACAACAGTGGTCCAAATAAATACGCCAATTGATACCGAACCAAGGTGCCGATAGATGGTTTGTCACGATGATTTTCGACTGCATTTTCAATCATAGTCATTAAGAACATCATTATGTAACAAAATATATCTTTGCGAAGCGCTAATTTGTGTTGAACTGTAGTCAACATATGACTAACATCTTTAAAATATCGTGTGTCGTCGATTACTTCAAAGTCATTGAAATATGGTGGGCCTAATATTGTCCAACCGTTTGTAGGATATACTAGAGATATTGCCAAAGTGTCCTGAGATCTTTGTAGAAATTCCCAAAGCACAGCAAACACCATATGCGTTGGCAGCTGACCGCACCCATATATTCTATAATTGTTGTCTTCACTGACAGTTCCTGGCTTTTTATGCATCATTAATACTTCTAAAGTCTCTTCAATTTTAGTAAATTCCACCTTTCTTGCTTCTGAGGCACTTGAAAATAAACTTGTGATAGAATTGGGCAGGACACGCAATTGGCCTATTTTTACACGCTCCAACAGTTCATCACAGCATGCTTTTACGCAAAATGGTATATTAGGACTCTTTAGATGTTTAAAGCGAGCTATTATATCAATCGTTTTAGTGAAACGAGACATTTACGTGGGTAAGTACTACACTGTTAGAAAATCTTTCATG
Organism: Trichobilharzia szidati; assembly: GCA_944472155.2. Taxonomy (NCBI): domain Eukaryota; kingdom Metazoa; phylum Platyhelminthes; class Trematoda; order Strigeidida; family Schistosomatidae; genus Trichobilharzia; species Trichobilharzia szidati. The sequence continues at coordinate 81,649,834 of OX235279.1, read as the reverse complement.
TAAATTACCAAGTCATTTGTAATTATACCATCTATTGATCATTTAGTCAGGTGACTAAAATTATCTTATTATTATTACCAAAACAATTAGATAAATTGCACAGTCTACCATAAAATAATAAGACAGTATATGAGCAGAGCAAATAGTGAAATATACCGGAGAATATACTGAAAATCGGTAATGCATTACTTGTCTAGGTAAGGATAGGGTTTTGATTATCACGGACAATTTAAACATCAGGAAGGAATGTAATTAAAGAACAAGTGTAAGGAGATGATAATGATGGTAGTGATGACAAAGGAGTCATGCAGCAAGTTTTAATTCATAGGCAGAAACAGTTCAGAAGATAGAATAATAATAATAATAAAATCAGTTTTATGACATCAGCTAACTAAAATGGGAATGCTTTGGAAAGAAAGAAAAGATGGAAAAGAAAGAACGATTAACACCATTCACGCATTTAAAGTGAGTACTAAGCTTATTTTAAAAAAAATAATAAATTCATTACGAACCTCATCTTCCAAGTACCAAGGAATTCAAATTTCTAGTTTGCGAAGTCCTATGCGTATTGACAGTGTCATCTGAAACATAAAAAATAGCCGTTAAAGCTACGTAGTCTTCCTAACAGACATGAGTAATACTATGCAGATAAACATGATCATAAGGTATCTGTATTTAATGGTCAGATCTTGAATCGCTTGTACAAAATATCGTGTATTGCTGCTAAGTATCTCTGGCTATTTATATGCTGACAAATATCTTGCTAGTACAACAAATAAAGGAATTCGGCCGTAACTACAATAACCTCTTGAATAGCCACTGATATTTCACCAGTGGCTAACCCATCAAGACTGACTTGATCTCTCAAGTGAAGTGATGAAGTGGTCAAGACACTTAGTTGCTTTATCTCTTACCTTCTGGCGGGACGTGGATGCACACTAGTTCAGAGGTATCAGTCTTTATTTATGGGATGAGAAACGTATCCCAAGTATTGTGAAAATGTGGATCAAAGTGTTCTCAAGATTTGCATGCTGTCAAAGTCTTCACTTCATGTAACCATGCCATTTATGTACTATGAGTTAACTAAAACTAATCTTGATACCAGCTAAACTTTTTTTCGAAGCATTCAGCTCATTCCTAGTTTTGTCTTCCATATATCTCTCTAGCTTTTGGACAGATTCAGCCCACTGCCCCCCCCCACCCCAATTTTCGTGCGAAATCTCTCTGAGTGATCATTTAAAATCTCTTAGGCATGACCACCTTCTACATATGTTTGACTTTCATCGACAATTACCATTCATGGTAGTTGTGTAAACTCTTTAGTAGTTCACTCTTCACCTTTTTCGACAAATTAACCCAAGTGGTTAGAGGTTTGCGAATTATCATTGGAGAAAAAGAAGAAAACATTAAGATATGAAATATAACTAATGCTTGACAAGAATCCGAATAAAATGTGAAAAATGAATGATAAAGAATTATATTCCCATAAATAGAGAAGCTGCAGTGCACACTTCGATAGAGGCGAATTTGGCATACATAACTGTCAATGATTTTCGACTATTTTTACATTGTAACGGTGTATTCACGCTAAAAAGTTAGTATTTACACCCACTTCTCTACACATGTGGGTTGTTCTGAACAGTGTTGACTGGTCTGTTGACTTTCTAAGTGAATTTAATAGAATTTTAAACTAGAATCTGATTTATTCTATTTGACAGAACACTTTTGGTCCCCGAAACTGCTATACCAGTGCTTTACAAGAATTCAGTCAAAACACTGTGATGAAGTAGTAATTCATGATGTCACACATATAGTAATCGATGAGGTAGACCAGAATTAAAATGTTTTCCGACCGCTGGGAGGTTCGAGTTTTATTTCTGACCGACGCACTCCTCGCCTAGCCTGCAGTAAGCCAGGATAAGAGTGAATCTGGTGACCCCATTCCGTAAAACCAACACTATCGCTTCATGCCTTCCTGTATTCCATTCGGAACCCAAGGAATGAAAAAAAAAACTGTAGTCAGTAAACTACCACAACAAACTATGCCATATAAATTATTCTGACATGATTTTACACCCATCTAATAATTTCTGAAAACAAAATGATGACTATCTAAACAGCCCTACATAGTTTATGTCTGTTCAGTATAGATACAATAAACTAAAACAATATTTCACTATTATCCATTTCATAGTTGTAGTTCACTGATTCATATTTTTGTCAGTAGTCTTCACAGCATTAGAGCATTTCAGCTTCATACAACAGATAAAGATTTCGTAATCAACCTCCACTTTATTCTGCTTGTCTGTAAAATCTTTTACTTTTTCCTAACTTAGTGATTGCTTGTATAACACTTTATCGGTGAGTGAATTCTCCTCGTAGATTATTTGCCTCAAAGGCTTTAGGAAGTTAAAGTTATGGCGCTTTACACCATAATTTCAATTCTCCTAGTTGCATATTCTTTGTCACTCCATATTATTAAATGCTACGTGTATAGAGCACATATGCTATTGTATAAAAAACAGATTTGTTGTCACAGTTCAAGAACGACAATATAGATTAAAATATGTTTTATGCTTCTAGTAAACTTTTAGAGAAAACAGAAAGTTAAGCAAATATATCTTTTCAAGGATTTCATTCGCTAACTGACAAAGTAACTAATTGGCCATCAAGAGGAAGGAGAGAGCTGCTGCTGTTGTGTCCGTTGTGGGATTCTGTCCGCAATCAATTCATTGCGGTGGATGCAATTCTCCAAATATATCAAGAGGTCGACACGTTCAGCCATTTCATTCTGTAACCTTAAACTAGGAGTTGGCACTGACTTGTCTTTCAGCATTGTCTTACATTTCGTAGGGGCAAACTGTGTGCCAGATATGCTGAAACGTTTGTTCAAGATGTTTAGAAAGCTGAATTTTCCTAGCATCTACACCTTGACGGACCATATCATCTGAATACTCTGAATCAGCTAGACCTCGTCCTCCTAAAAAGTCGATCCATGAAGCGTGATAGTCAGTCAGAGTCATATCCATCAGTAAATCTGTAGTGAAATTGAACACGGAAAATGACAGTGAGCGGCTTTCGTCGTCACTTAAGGTGAAGACTGTCCATAAGCTATTAAATGTATGTCTGAGATAGGGTGCCTTAATTATTACAATAAGCTTCTTAGTGTGCTTCTGATCGCAAGACTGGATGTTTTAAGATAAGAACACGAAAAATTACCCACCTGAGTCAGAAATCTCCATTATTTAACAGTAAACTTTGTCCAAATACCCTTAATCCTGTGATAATACCAATCAGTCAACATAGTTATATATCGTGTTTGTGTATCTGTGCTGTAAAATCTGTGGAGGAGTGAAGGTATGATTGAGACGTCCCGATCTATACTTAAGGCCCATCTGGTTTGTCCAGGTGTGTTTCTTCCAAGCCATACTTAGACTTCGCAGAAGCCAGGAACCCAGGATCTCAAATAGTGTATTACTCGAGATTACCCACAGGAAGATTCTACTCCTTAAAAAAACTGGGGTGACCAGAAGACCACTGAAACTGTCTTGGGGTTCTATACACCAGTTAATACATTGGTTAGTCTGGTAAATAGTTATTCATCGCCATCTCAAATACCTCTGGAGTCATACCATAATGGCTTGCTAATTTGCCTTGCTTTAGACTAGAGACAGATTTTCCAGCCTTGTCGACTGTTGAAGGACCAATGTCTACATGCCGTTCAGGTGCATGGGTGCAGTGTAGTTGTGAACCAGCTGAAGTGCTCCAGGAAGCGCTGTCTCCAGTATTCCAACCCTCCCTTCTGAGAAATTATTAAGGTTTCGTCTTTCTCGAAGACAGCCTTACTGACCACAGATTTTTTTGACCTACATCCTCTATGCACTAAAATAACCGATAGATATTCCTAAGTGCAAATGCCTTTCCTCTCTTTTTTATCACTTACCTTTGTTTGTGGTCACTGCAGAGACTCTCAAAAAGTTTAAATTTGAGCAGATTTCCCTCCTCGTCAGGTTAAGAGCTTAATAATGTTAGTCTTCTTCCACCAGTCATTCTAGATGGAACTCTAAAATCCCATTGGTATTTACTTTTTTCTGGCAGTAAGTTATCACTTTCTACAACAGTTTATATATAAAGCAAGGCTTTCTGAGGATGATTGTTCTTTTCTAGTTGGAAAATTTATTTAGTTTTCTTCTTCCGAAGCACAGACTTGATTTTCTCATATAGATGAACAGTCGCAATTTCATACATTTTATTCCACAAAGTAACAAAGGCACGAAAGTTATTTAATTGAATAAGGATGAAATGAAACGGAAACAATAATTTTAAACAATAAAAGTGAATGAAATGGCTGAAAAGATATCTTCGATTTATTCTAGTGCTTAAACGGACATTTTCCACAAGCAGTAAGCTTTAAAGTCAAACAATAACGCCTTAAACTTTACTGGTCGTTTATAAATCACAATTTTTGCTTTCTGTATCAAAAGAATACAACCAATGGAAAAGATTTAGGAGAATGTAGTGACTAACTGAATTATCATTTTCCTTATCATGCAATAGGCGCACCAAGAAATATGCCACATAAATACAATAAAACAGCAACGCATGAGGGAAACAGGGAGGTCATCTAGGAAGTGAATAAGCATGACTGTCAAGATCATTCACCAGTCATTACTACATGTTACAGTCAGAACGGGAAGAAGGAAGAAAACTGCAACATGTTTGCCACTGATTCCCATTCTTGGCCATATCTGATAACGTCTCGAGATACTGATTCGAATTATCTTTCGGACCCCACCCAAAGAGTTTTAGCGTACTTACAAAAGCTACGTTAACACAGATATCCTACATCCCTCAGTGGCACGTCATAGGCTGATCACCTCTCCACTTTTCCCATCCAGTCCTAGGTCTAGCGATCAGTAGGTGATTTGGTAATGTATGGTATGATAATCCTAGCATATGTCCAAGCCAATGAAGCTGGTGTCTCAAGATGAGCACACCCAATGAAAGTAAGTCTCCACAGTATCCAAACACACGTTTACAGGCTTCAGAATTATTTACCCGATGACATAATCTGATGCAAGCAGTTCTACGAAGACAGCAGTGATCGGATTCACAGAATCCCCGCATATTCTCAACTTGAAGAACGCAGGTTTCACGGGCACACAGCAAGACTGCACACTCCAAAGCATCGTAAAGCCGACCACTGGCAGCTAGGATGACGTTGTAGCGGTACCATAGGTGGCCGGAATCGGCGCATGCCACCCCGTTTTCCAATATACGGTTCTAGATTTAATTTGTCGCACCGCTAGCATTCATACAACTACCTAGATACACAAAGTTGTCGACAACTTGAAGCACAGGTGCAGATTCTTGCAAATTTTGCAACTATACACTGCACTTAGATTGCTCAAAGGGCATACCATACATATAGGCACCGATCATCAACAGTTAAAGTGGCATTTAGGCAGGCTGAATGTTATCTTAGGGTAAGACAGTATCGCCTGCATATACGAGGAAGCAGATCTACACCACCACCACGACGCATGTCCCTCAGGGCTATCACTAGAATATCATCAACAGCAGACAGAAATTGAGAGTATGAACAGCCTTATCTAATCCAGCTATTGGTTAACAACAGGGGTGATGACTGGTTGTATAACATAATTGAACCTCACTTGTTCTTGTGTAGGGTGTATCATGATGTTAAAAAGCTTCTTAGGAACATTTCTGTATAACAGACAGTTCTAGAAAGCAATACTGTCCAGTGAATTGAAAGTAGCCCTAATTTCAGGAGGCTCAACGGTTGCTGGCCTACCATACCTATGAAGGTGTCCTTGCGACTGACGAAGGGTGAATACATAAACCAAAACCTCAGCCTGCTCTTTCTGAATCAGTTCCTTGAGGTTTCACATGGCTTACGAAGCAAGACAGTAGCCAATTTCTTAGGTGCAAAAGGTAGCAAACTAATACCCTTGTGATTGCCACACGTATTACGTAGGGCAGTTTTAAAGATGCATCATATGATGATTTCATCCCATGTTGGTTGAACATTCTCACCTAACCATACTCTCTTCAACAATCCAGTCAATTCTAGGACGAGAATCTTTCTGTTATATTTAGAGAGAGCTGAGGGTAGGTTGTCTGGAGCGGACACCTAGTAGTGTTTCAGTGCCCGGAGTTCACCTTCATTTGGTGAGTCAGTATTAACCGACCATGAGGTACTTCAGTTAATGATGCTAGGTGCTGGCACTGATGGCCAGCTTAACTGACTCACGAAGTATTCTGACAAGAATTTAAGGTGTCTTTTTAGGTTTTTAATCGGCGTACTATCTGCCTCACAAACCATCTTTCTAATACCACGCTTCTTGCTGCTGATGACTTGGATGTACTGGAACAGCTTCCGAATGTTGCCAAACTCAGCCACTCATTCCATCTCGTATGCAGTTTCTGACCACCAGCCTTGGAGTTTCTTATGTAAACACTGTTTTACTCTACACATGAGCGCCCCGAATACGTTACACTATCTGCCAGAAAAGACAGATTAGTGTCCAAAAGTTGCAAACAGTTTTGAGAAGCCCAGTGTTTTTTAGCATGAACATTCCTTTAAGCCGCAAGCGGCTTTATTCGTCGTTTTCATAATGTCTTGAAGGTCTAGCTAGTGTTCACCTATATGTTTTGGATAGCAACTGGCTAGCTTTGAATTTAACTCACTTCAGTACTTCACAGAGGTAGTAGGTGTTACAGCTTACTTAAATCAACCTGTATAAGATGCCGTTTATGATCATCACGAAATTTCAAGATAAGCCCAGCATACAGTTGATCCAGAAGGAACAGAAGTTCTGCATACGTCCACGCTATGCCAAACTGATGGCAGTGTGAGCAGCTTGAGTCTAGGTTTGATTAGTAGAGGTAGAGCCAGGTAGCATTAAGGTTTTGGCTGTGCCCAAAGTTGATGTTGCAAATAAGTAGGTTATGATCTGGCGAAAGTTCCAGAAAGCCATCCCCGTAATCTGACCACCAACTATGTAAACTTAACTGACCACCTAGACGAATCTTCTTTGAGACTAAAGGCCCGACCGGTGCATTCAATTCCCAACTGGCCATATAACGTCATCTTTGATGCACTTACTTCAGAAATTAGTACAGCTGATGGAAAAACTTATCCCAAATTGTATCCAGGATGCAAATAGACAGTGCATAGGCAGAGATAATAAGTAAACATTGTGTTTTCGGCAAATCGCTCCTCACAGTTACAAAATGTTACAGCCTCAAAACACAAACGACTATTAGTGGGAAACCAGTCTAGTAATCCAGGTTCGGCTGTAGCGTATAGAGCGGCATATATGCCAGCTAAGCCGGGTGACTATGCCACAAGGTCTCAGGATGGGTACAGACGGTATACGCCAGGTTTTATCCTCAGGTGAGTTTGCCTTACAAAAAAATTAACTTCTTTTGCCTAGGTCTTAATCAGTACTCTGCCTATCCTGCAAGTACTGAGGAACGAGTAAAAACAGAAAATAAAAGGACTCACTACTTGCCTGTAACCAAACGTATATTTATAACGAATGTGATGATAACTCAATAATATAAAAACAGATTTACCACTTATCTATACCCGTAGGAGTAGGAAGCTCGAGGAGTATGCTTGTAGGAGAGTACAGCGAGGGAGAAAGCGTACAAGTGCCAAAATGTACAAGAAGCGTAGTGCAGCACGCGAAGCGAAGTGGAGTAGTTCCAAAAATTGGATGAGTGAGTTAAAACAAAAGCTCAATGTACACTACAGGTTATCCCCCCCTTAGAAGGTTGGTGGGGAAACCAAAAACTTTCGATCCAAGAACACAAGAGATATGCCATAGGAGATTCGCACAACAAAAGGAAGGAAAAGAAGCGGAGAAAGAGAAGAAATTTTATAAAAAATAGAGCGAAACGAAAAAAAGGTTGAGGGGAAGGATGAATGATATGTACATGATGTATGAAGTAAATCGGAATATGAAAGGAAAGACGCTGGTTATCTTAGTGTGGTTGGACAGAGTTTCAAGTTAATAATTTTTTTTCTAATAATTTTGTTATACGTTATATATTCTGTTTTTCCATTTTTTTAAATTTGTTTTTTACATATTTACATATTTTGAACTCTGTATAAGTAGGGGCTACGAACCACACACTGATTGTGTTGGGGGTTGATGATATCACCCCTGTGCTCAGGCTGAGATAGGAGTGTGACTCATTAGGTCTAAGTTTCGTCTTAACCCAATGCTTCACAATTCCACTTCATCAGCGAGCATCCATCAACACTGAGGACAATAAATATACCAGCGTAGGAGAGGAACAAAGCGAAAGAAAAGAAAAATGGAAAGTGATGTAGAAATTCGCAAAATCGTTTTTTTTTAAAAAAAAGTATATACATATGTCGCAAAAACTGGGGCATCGGAAGCGCACAAATGTGGGGAAAATATCAAGGCTACTCCAGGTTGAATTAAAATAAATGCAAGTTTCAGCAACACGGTAATGAAAGTGGTTACAGGGCATATGGTAAAGGAAAAAAGAGTTGGGAGAGAGTAGACATTTACATTTAGGTAAAAGCAATAGGCGAGCCGAAAAAATAAAGAACATGGTGATGTACCAGTCCCAGTATCTACGAAATTGTATGAATCCTTGATATGCTTGTATTTCAAAACACCGAAACTATGGATACATCCATTAAAGTGGATGGTGTACGCATTTGTATTCGGTGGTTTTGCTTTTGACATAACCGAAAAGGCAATATCAGATGAAAGAATACTAGAAGACATAGGAAAATCTACGTAATCAAAACAATACGTAGAGATTACATTACGTCTTTTGTCAACTATCAGTGAAGAATTTACACCAGCCAAGTTGCCGCGTCATTACACGGGGTATTCAATCAGACGAAAGTTTAGTTCAAAAAATACTCCAGCAATTTGTAGGTAGGGCACACACAGCATGAATAAGTTTGCGCATTGGCCATGCATACTTGTGGATCATGGATATCTAGTTTTGTGACGAGTAGTTCATCAGCTGTCGCTTATTTACACCTTATACACAGTGTCTATGCCTCAATGAATTGTTCAGCGCGCCTGTAGGGGACTTATGTTAGAGTTCACTAGTATTACGAAAATATGAGAAATAAAATTCAAGTCAATGGAAAGTTAAGTAACAGTAAATTAGCAAATTGCAACGATACGTTAGATCAACAAAAGGGTTACTTGGAAATAAAGTTTAAGTCCTCTGCTACAAATTATTTAAATAACCCACGGAGACGTTAATTGTTTGGACGGAGTAGGTTGTAGGTGCTGTGTCCCCGTTGTAGAATTGTCTTCGGTTGAGCGTAGTGGACTTCTACAATAAACCCGAAAGATACAACACGGTGAGAGCTGAGCTAGTAAGCCGAAGAAACCAAGGAGAAGACGAAGTCTCCAACAGCAGAGTGTATTTTCCAATCGTACACGGAAGCCAAGTGTATTTCAACAAGAAGCGTTTTAAACAAAAATTATGTAAAATATGTCTAATTTCTACAAACAACCAAAAAGTGTACAATCACATTGTTACGCACTCCACACGCCTGTATTTAGCTGGAATTAATTCTCTCATCAATATATTCGAATCAGACGGTGGTGGACTAAATTCGGATTGGGAAACGGCTGTTTTGCTTGATTTTCATATATGTCAACTGGCGAAATTTAAGTCCACTCTACAAGGGCTTGTAGAATTATATTCAGTGAATTTACAAAAATGTGGAAGAATGAATGAGTTAAAAAGCTATGCACCGTTAGCTAAAACTGCATTACTATTTTCAATATTTACAGAAAAACAGATGGATTATATAATGCATAAACTTACCCTGTGCTTTAATAATAATGCACAAAATGCTACAGGAACTGTACGTGAATTCATTGCCTGGCTCATATCCATATGATGAAGATGTCAATGATATAGCCTTACAGATATGGTTAAATGCACAAGAAGTGTCTATCTCATCGTCACCGATGATGCCAACGACGGTGGCAAGAAATTACTCCTGCTCGTCATCTTCTTCCACATGGACCGCCATCTCGCCAGCTAACTCTAATGATGATAGTCAATTCAGTGATGATATAATCAAACTGATGCATAAAGAGTTTAATCAACTTGCATTTAATAAAGAGATCGAAGCTCTACTCTTTGTGTTTTTATCAATCAGTGAACATGTCTTATATGAAAATGCATCTGGTGTAATGGTGTTAAAAGAATTTGCAAAGTCTGCATCAATTTCTTTGATAAAATTTATGAGTAGAATTGGACAGTTAATTGCTTATTATGCAATAAATGATACACTGAGTGAAAATAGAATATCTCAAGGGGACAGTCAAAAATTACTCTCGTCTCAAATATATGCTTATCATCCACAATGTTTAATTTGATTTAAAACGCTACTATTATGCATTGAAAAGTACTATACAATTATACGCAGTGTGCTGAGATCATCAGAGCAGAATGAACTTGAATGCCTTCATGTTATAGTGAATGTATTGATATCTACTACTGGAGTAGATGCTTACAAAGATGAAGTGATAAGTCTACGGCATAGTGCACTTCAAATTCTACAAACTATACTAGAGCATAAATCTTCTTTCTCTTTACAATCATCCATAAGTTTAATTGCATCAGCATTAGAACACTTGTACAGTCGATCACATCGGGCTCACCAATTGTAAGTGCCTGGTTTTATCTTCAGGTGAGTTTGCCTTACAAAAAAATTAACTTCTTTTGCCTAGGTCTTAATCAGTACTCTGCCTATCCTGCAAGTACTGAGGAACGAGTAAAAACAGAAAATAAAAGGACTCACTACTTGCCTGTAACCAAACGTATATTTATAACGAATGTGATGATAACTCAATAATATAAAAACAGATTTACCACTTATCTATACCCGTAGGAGTAGGAAGCTCGAGGAGTATGCTTGTAGGAGAGTACAGCGAGGGAGAAAGCGTACAAGTGCCAAAATGTACAAGAAGCGTAGTGCAGCACGCGAAGCGAAGTGGAGTAGTTCCAAAAATTGGATGAGTGAGTTAAAACAAAAGCTCAATGTACACTACAGGTTATCCCCCCCTTAGAAGGTTGGTGGGGAAACCAACAACTTTCGATCCAAGAACACAAGAGATATGCCATAGGAGATTCGCACAACAAAAGGAAGGAAAAGAAGCGGAGAAAGAGAAGAAATTTTATAAAAAATAGAGCGAAACGAAAAAAAAGGTTGAGGGGAAGGATGAATGATATGTACATGATGTATGAAGTAAATCGGAATATGAAAGGAAAGACGCTGGTTATCTTAGTGTGGTTGGACAGAGTTTCAAGTTAATAATTTTTTTTGTAATAATTTTGTTATACGTTATACATTCTGTTTTTCCATTTTTTTAAAATTTGTTTTTTACATATTTACATATTTTGAACTCTGTATAAGTAGGGGCTACGAACCACACACTGATTGTGTTGGGGGTTGATGATATCACCCCTGTGCTCAGGCTGAGATAGGAGTGTGACTCATTAGGTCTAAGTTTCGTCTTAACCCAATGCTTCACAATTCCACTTCATCAGCGAGCATCCATCAACACTGAGGACAATAAATATACCAGCGTAGGAGAGGAACAAAGCGAAAGAAAAGAAAAATGGAAAGTGATGTAGAAATTCGCAAAATCGTTTTTTTTTTAAAAAAAAGTATATACATATGTCGCAAAAACTGGGGCATCGGAAGCGCAGAAATGTGGGGAAAATATCAAGGCTACTCCAGGTTGAATTAAAATAAATGCAAGTTTCAGCAACACGGTAATGAAAGTGGTTACAGGGCATATGGTAAAGGAAAAAAGAGTTGGGAGAGAGTAGACATTTACATTTAGGTAAAAGCAATAGGCGAGCCGAAAAAATAAAGAACATGGTGATGTACCAGTCCCAGTATCTACGAAATTGTATGAATCCTTGATATGCTTGTATTTCAAAACACCGAAACTATGGATACATCCATTAAAGTGGATGGTGTACGCATTTGTATTCGGTGGTTTTGCTTTTGACATAACCGAAAAGGCAATATCAGATGAAAGAATACTAGAAGACATAGGAAAATCTACGTAATCAAAACAATACGTAGAGATTACATTACGTCTTTTGTCAACTATCAGTGAAGAATTTACACCAGCCAAGTTGCCGCGTCATTACACGGGGTATTCAATCAGACGAAAGTTTAGTTCAAAAAATACTCCAGCAATTTGTAGGTAGGGCACACACAGCATGAATAAGTTTGCGCATTGGCCATGCATACTTGTGGATCATGGATATCTAGTTTTGTGACGAGTAGTTCATCAGCTGTCGCTTATTTACACCTTATACACAGTGTCTATGCCTCAATGAATTGTTCAGCACGCCTGTAGGGGACTTATGTTAGAGTTCACTAGTATTACAAAAATATGAGAAATAAAATTCAAGTCAATGGAAAGTTAAGTAACAGTAAATTAGCAAAATGCAACGATACGTTAGATCAACAAAAGGGTTACTTGGAAATAAAGTTTAAGTCCTCTGCTACAAATTATTTATATAACCCACGGAGACGTTAATTGTTTGGACGGAGTAGGTTGTAGGTGCTGTGTCCCCGTTGTAGAATTGTCTTCGGTTGAGCGTAGTGGACTTCTACAATAAACCCGAAAGATACAACACGGTGAGAGCTGAGCTAGTAAGCCGAAGAAACCAAGGAGAAGACGAAGTCTCCAACAGCAGAGTGTATTTTCCAATCGTACACGGAAGCCAAGTGTATTTCAACAAGAAGCGTTTTAAACAAAAATTATGTAAAATATGTCTAATTTCTACAAATAACCAAAAAGTGTACAATCACATTGTTACGCACTCCACAGGGCTCCCTTCTACAGGTCCGGGGAGACCATCGGAAAATGTTAAGTAAAGCTGTGAAGTAAATAATAATAGTAATAACAATTTTTGGATAAAAAGAGGGATATATTACAACATGCATAAACGCAAGAAGTTATGTGAGTCATGTAAAGTCTGAAAGCATATACAATTAGTTCAGCAATAAAAAAATTAAAACAGAAAGTCATGTCTTTTAAATTTTCACTAACCATGAGCATAGATTTTCAATGTATAACGAAAAAAAATATGTAAATACACAGTAACTAAGGAGGGGAAAAGAAGTATTTAAAAAAATGGATTAAAGATCAATAGTTTCTGAAAAGGACAATGCCTGTTTAATAGGTGAGGTACACATAAGTAAATAATAGTGATAGTAACATCAAAGTTTACAACGAAATACTAACGGTCATGATAATAATGTCTAAACGAAAAAGATAATAATAATTTTTAATATTTTTTTATTAGTCCTCAAAATGAACTTAGCGAGCCGGTTTACTGATTTGCCGACTACTGCGTGTTTGATATGGATGGATGGAGTGGACTGTGATGTTTGATTATTTTATTGTGCAGTTGCCGATGTAGCTTCAAAATCGTTGTCTGTGTATGCGGGTTTGATGCGATCGATGGAAACAGTCTCTCGTTTTCCATCCTTGTTCACCGTAAAATGTTTTTCTGAACGTTTAATAACTTGAAATGGTCCTTCGTATGGAGGTTGTAATCCTTTTCTGATGGCGTCGACTCGAACAAACACGAATTTGCAAGTTTGTAGATGTTTGTTGATCTGATCTCGTCGGGGAGATTGTCGAGGTGCTGTTGGTTGAAGCTGAAGCATTTGTCTAGTTAATCGGTTGGTGAAGTCGGTTATGTTCACGTCTGTGGAATCGGCTGAGGGGACTAGCTGTCCAGGCAAGGTTATGTTGGTGCCATAAACAAGTTGAGCCGGTGTACATCCTAAATCTTCTTTGATAGTAGATCGGATACCAAGTAAAATTAAAGGTAAGTATTCACTCCACTTAGATGTATCATTTTGCGCCATCAGGAAGCTTTTCAAATGTCTATGGAATCTTTCCACTAGACCATTCGCTGCCGGATGATAGGCTGTCGTGGAGATATGTTTCACTCCCAGGAGTCTCGTCAGTTCGCGAAAGTGTCGATTGGAATTGAGGACCGCGGTCGGATGTAATAGTAGTTGGTACACCGTAGTTTGACACCCAACGGTCGAGAAAGACCAAAGCAACGTTTTCAGCAGATATGTCGTTTAAGGGGCATGCAATAGCCCAACGAGTAAATCCATCAATCGCTGTCAGGATACGTGTATATCCTCTTGATGTTGGCAATGGTCCCACGATATATATATGGATATGCTGAAATCTCCTTTCGGGTAATTCAAACGGCTTCGGGGTCGTAATAGAGTGACGGTGTACTTTGGAGCATTCGCATTGGAGACATTCGCGTGCCCATCTCCGAATGTCAGAGTTCATTTTAGGCCACACGAAGCGTTCGCTGATGAGTCTGACTGTGGTGCGTACTCCAGGGTGAGAAAGAGAATGTAAATGGTCGAACAATGCTTTTCGGCAACTGAGAGGGACAAATGCACGGTTAGTGCCGGTAGATACATCGCAGACTATGGTTGCATCTGATAAGGGGATAGGCACCTCTTTGAGCTGTAAGGAAGAGTTTCTGAGGCAGGTTTGGAGTTCAACGTCATCTCTCTGTAATTGAGCCATGCGATCCAG
>OX235279.1:81612729-81634686 GCA_944472155.2 Trichobilharzia szidati | reverse complement strand
ATATCTGATGAAAACTGTGAAACATAATCTAGTTGTCGCGATTCCCTGGGTGAATACTTATCTGAAGTTGAGTTCAGAGAGTACGTCAGAGGTTTGTGGTCAGTGAAAATGGTGAATTCACGACCCTCAACTGAATGTCGAAAATGACGTATAGCACAGTACATAGCTAGAAGTTCCCTTCCGAATGTGCTGTACTTCGTTTCAGCTACTTGAAGGCGCCTCGAGAAAAAGGCGAGTGGTTGCCATTCGTTGTTAACTAGTTGTTGCAGAACTGCGCCGATTGCAGTGTCTGATGCATCAACCGAGATACTCAACGGTGCCGTTGGATCCTGATGCATAAGAAGGGTGGCATCTGCAATAGCTTTCTTTACCTGAGTGAAAGCATGTCGAGCAGACGTGTCGAGTTCGATAGCCTTGTTGTTCCCTCGAAGGAGATCGGTTAATGGCTGAATTAGAGAAGCACAATTAGGAATAAAACGTCGGTAATAACTTACCAAGCCGTTAAAAGTGTGAAGGCATTTTACTGTCTTTGGCTCGGGAAAGTTCAGTATTGCTTCGACTTTAGTAGCCAGTGGGCGTATGCCCTGGCAGTCAATAATGTGATCCAGGAAGTCGAGTGAGTCAACGCCTATCTGACACTTTTGAATATTGATGGTAACACCATGTTGGCGTAACCATTCAAATGCCAAGTCCAAGTGTCTAAGGTGAGTTTCCTTATCTGGACTGGCAATGAGGCAGTCGTCTAAGTATGCGTATACAAAGTCGAGACCGCGAAATACTTCACTGATGAAGCGTTGGAATGTTTGGGCCGCATTCCGGAGGCCGAATGGAATACGTAGGAATTCGAAAAGTCCAAAAGGCGTGATGATAGCCGTTTTTTGAATATCTTCCGTTGCTATCGGGATTCGGTTATACGCTTTAACCAAGTCGACTTTAGAGAATATAGATGCGCCAGATAACGTTGCCGTCAAGTCGTGTATGTGAGGCAATGGGTAGCAATCGGGGGTGGTTTTGGCGTTCACTCGCCGGTAATCACCAGTGGGTCGCCAATCGTTGATATCCTTTTTCGGTACCATATGCAACGGGGATGCCCATGGGCTATTCGAAGGTCGAATGATGCGAAGGATTAGCATATGGTCGAATTCATTTCTAGCAATTCTCAGTTTGTCAGGGGCCAGTCGTCGTGCTTTGGATGTTACGGTTTGTCCTGAGATTATGATGTGGTGCATAACATTGCTGGTTATGCACAGGATATCGTTAGATGGGCAATTAAGTTCCGGATATTTGTCAACAATCGGTTGAAAAGTCGGATCGAGGATTGCTTTCATTTTAACGATTGACAAGCTGGGGCCACTGTAAGTTATGCCTTTGATAGACAAACTAGTAGTGTTGTCAATTAGTCGTTTACGGCGGACGTCTACGAGCAAATCATGATGATTAAGTAGGTCCGTGCCAATGATGGGCATTGTGACGTCAGCGATTAGGAAAATCCACTGAATAGGTTTGCGTAAACCTACGTTCAGATAGACGTATTTCCGACCATAGGTTGCAATTGGTTTTCCATTTGCAGCCTGTAGGTTGAAGTTAGGATCCTTCTGTCGATCTGCTGCTGTAGCAAGAAGGACGCTGACTTCGGCGCCTGTGTCGACTAGATATCTAGTCTGGCTAATAACATCGTGGATGTAAAGTAAGCGGCTAGTGCCACCGGCGACGGTTGCCGCTAACGCGTGCCGGCGGGATAGTTTCCCACAGACTTGGAGGCTTTGCCGAAATCACAAGGTTTTCGACAACATTTCGCTTCCTTGCCATAGGTGTTGTGATACCAACACCAGTCAGGACTTTTGAGAGAACGTGTGTTGGACTTAGATCGTCCACGTACGTTTAGCCGTTGAGGGGATTTAGAACGACGATAGGAGGAATTGCTAGGCTTGTTTGACCTAAGCATCTGCTGGACGGAGTTGATTAACTCTATCATTGCAGTATCCTTACTCGAAGTCTGTTCGGTAACAGAGTATACTTCGGTAACTGGCCGTTTCGTTATCTCTAGAATTCTATCTGCAGAGACAGCTAAATCATCTATGAGAACACCCTGAAGTGTCACAAGTACAGTCTGAACTGACTGTGGCAGCTTGGATAAAAATAGTTCTCTAAACAGTCCTTCATCGAACTGACTTTGGCCAATGATCTCTTTCATTCTTGCCAGCATGCTCACGGCTGACTGATCTCCTAACTCGATGTTACGAAATAACTCATCCAGACGTTGCCGATCTGTGAGAACGTTTCTCTTGAGGATGGATGCTTTTAGCAACTCGTACGAGTTACTTACCGACATCTGCAGAGTTACGCACCTGCTGAATTCCCGTGGTAGGGCGTGAATAACTGCAGGGAACTGTGAACGTTGATCAGTTATGCCATGTTCACAAAAATCGGACTCAGCAATCTGCTACCACGTTTCAGCATTATCTGGCCAAAATGGTACTAGCTGAATTGTTTTGGCGGTTGAGCGAATCTGAATAACCTTGGGGCTAGGATCACTCATGACGAAATGTATGCCGATTAAAATATAGTACAAGAACGACTACAAAAGGGAACGAACTCACCGGGTTTATCTGCGTGTGAATTGAAGGTGTAGTTCGTGGTTGGGCTCACCAGTTTAGGTGATTGACGGTATCGACGTTCGCGTGTTGTACGGATTATACTAACGCAAGATCTTATACCAACAACCACTATAGTGTTCGTTCTTCGAGTACCAAATGGTAAAGCAAAAGACCAGATTTTGTCGTCCAAATACGAAATATATTTTGGGACCAAATCGCGGGTAGGAATGAATGCTTAGCTAGCTAGTAATCGTGCACGCACGTGACATGACGAAGCACCAAATGGCGGGGATGCTTGACCGTAAGCCTTCAGCTAAACAAGTCGACTTAAACAGTGATGGTCAGCATCCAATGTTGAGTGATGATTGCTGTGGTCAATAATTTTGGGGAATTATTTATCGCTACAACTGCTTACACTTCTATTGGTAAAAATGTCCACGGGCAAATGACCTTCAAATAAACTGACTTCAATTTGCGTGAAAACGTTTTGGCTGTATATTCTGGTGATTGATAGAAATCCAAATAAATAAGCTGAAAAAGCTGTGGCTTACTAAGCGAAACGTTCAGAAAAATCTTGTTTTGATTTTCTTAACACGCAGGAATTAATTTAAATAATTTATAATGAATCAAACTGACTCGGTGCTCAAATTATTCCAGGAAGTTCGTAACACCTACGGCCTGGAAACCTGTAATCTAAAGAGAAGTGCCTAGAGTATTTTGCGAAAAATCTTAAGTCTGTAGCAGTAAATAATTCCCCCAAATTATTGACCACAGCAATCATCACTGAACATCGGATGCTGACCCCTACTGTTTAAGTCGACATGATTAGCTGAAGGCTTCCAGTCAAGCATCCTTGCCATTTGGTATTCCGTCGTGTCACGTTCGTGCACGACCACTACCTAGTTAAGCATTCAGTACGATTTACTATTTGGTCCCGAAATATATCTCGTACTTTGGACGATCATTTGTGGCGTTTTGCTTTGTATTTGGTACACGACGAACAAATACTATCGAAGTTGTTGGTATAAGATCTTGAGTTAGTATAATCCATACAATTCGCGAACGTCAATACCGTTAGCCTCTAAACTGGTGAGCCCAACCGCAAACTTCATCTCCAATAAGTACGCAGATAAACCCGGTGAGTTCGTTCCCTTTTGTAGTCGTTCTTGTACTATATTTTAATCGGCATACATTTCGTCATGAGTGATCCTAGTCCCAAGGTTATTCATATTCGCTCAACTGCCATAACAATTCAGCTGGTACCATATTGGCCAGATAATGCTGAAACGTGGTTTCAGATAGCTGAGTCTGATTTTTGTGAGCATGGCATAACCGATCAACGTTCACAGTTCCTCGCAGTTATTCACGCTTAACTGCGAGAATTCAGCAAGTGCGTAACTGTGCAGATTTCGAGTCGAGAGGTAAGTAACTCGTACGAGTTGCTCAAAGCATCACTCCTCAGGAGAAACGTTCTCAAGTCTGGATGAATTAATTCGTAACATCGAGTTAGGGAATCAGTCATACGTGAGCATGCTGACAAGAATGAGAGAGGTTATTGGCCAAAGTCTGTTCGATGAAGAACTGTTCAGAGAATTTTTCTTATCCAAACTGCCACAGTCAGTACAGACTGTGCTGGTGACACTTTAGTGTGTTCTTATGGATGACATAACTATTTCTGTGGATAAAATTCTAGAAATAACTGCACGGTCAGTTCCTGAAATATGTCCGGTGGCCAAACAGACTTCGAGTAAGGATACTGCAGTGATAGAGTTATGCAACTCCATCCAGCAGATGCTTAGGTCAAACATGCCTAGGAATTCCTCCTACTGTCGTCCTAAATCCCTTCAGCGGCAAAACGCACGTGGTCGATCTAAGTCCAAGCCACGTTCATTGAGAAACCCTGACTGGTGCTGGTATCACAACACCTATGGCCAGGAAGCGAAATGTTGCCAAAAACTTTGTAATTTCATCAATGTCTCAAAGTCTGTGGGAAACTATCCAGCCGGTACGTGTTAGTGGCGACCGTCGTCGGTGGCACTAACCGCTTACTTTACATCCATCATGTGATCAGCCTGACTTGATACCTAGTCGACACAGGCGCCGAAGTCAGCGTCCTTCTTGCTACAGCAGCAGATCGACAGAAGGAACCCACCTTCAACTTACAGGCTGCAAATGGAAAACCAATTGCAACCTTTGGTAGGAAATACGTCTATCCGAACGTAGGTTTACGCAAACCTATTCAGTGGATTTTCCTAATCGCTGACGTCACAATGCCCATCATTGGCACGGACCTACTTAATCATCATGATTTGCTCGTAGACGTCCGCCGAAAACGACTGATTGACAATACTACTAGTCTGTCTATCCAAGACATCACCTACATAGGTCCCAGCTTGTCACTCGTTAAGATGAAAGCAATCCTCGATCCGACTTTTCAACCGATTGTTGACAAATATCCGGAACTTAATTGCCCATCTAACGATATCCTGTGCATAACCAGCAATGTTATGCACCACAACATAATCTCAGGACAAACCGTAACATCCAAAGCACGACGACTGGCCCCTGACAAACTGAGAATTGCTAGAAATGAATTCGACCATATGCTAATCCTTCGCATCATTCGACCTTCGAATAGCCCATGGGCATCCCCGTTGCATATGGTACCGAAAAAGGATATCAACGATTGGCGACCCACTGGTGATTATCGGCGAGTGAACGCCAAAATAACCCCTGATTGATACCCATTGACTCACATACATGAATTGAAGGCAACGTTATCTGGCGCATCTATATTCTCTAAAGTCGACTTGGTTAAAGCGTATAACCGAATCCCGATAGCAACGGAAGATATTCAAAAAACGGCTATAATCACGCCTTTCGGACTTTTTGAATTCTGCGTATGCCGTTAGGTCTCCGGAATGCAGCACAAACATTCCAATGCTTCATCAGTGAAGTATTTCGTGCTATCGACTTTGTATACGCATACTTAGACGACTGCCTCATCGCCAGCCCAGACTAGGAAACGCACCTTAGACACTTGGACTTGGCATTTGAAAAGTTACGCCAACGTAGATTTACCATCAATATTCAAAAGTGTCAGGTAAGCCTTGACTCACTCGACTTCCTGGATCACATTATTGACTGCCAGGGGATTCGCTCACTGGCTACTAAAATCTAGGCGATACGGAACTTTCCAGAGCCACAAACATTGACAAGAATTCGCACTTTTGGCGGGTTGGTAAGTTATTACAGACGGTGTATTCCGAACTGTTCCTCTCTGATTCAGCCATTGACAGACCTTCTACGGAGGAATAAAAGGTCTATCGAACTTGACGCGTCTGCTCGACATGCTTTCACTCAGGTAAAAAGCTATTGCGGATGCCACACTTTTAATATATCAGGATCCAACAGAACCGTTAAGCATCTCGTTTGATGAACTAGACACTGCAATCGGCGCAGTTCTGCAACAACTAGTTAACAAAGAGGTAACCACTTGCCTTTCTCTCGAGGCGCCTTCAAAAAGCTGAAACGAAGTACAGCACATTCGGGAGAAAACTTCTGGCTATGTACTGAGCTATACGTGATTTTCGATATTCAGTTGAGGGTCGTGAATTCACCATTTTCACTGACCACAAACCTCTGACGTACTCTCTGAACTCAACTTCAGATAAGTATTCATACAGGGAATCAAGACATCCGGATCACGTTTCACAGTTTTCATCAGATATTCGCCATGTATCTGGAGTGAACAACACTCTGACAGATGCCTTGTCGTGCATAAGTTACCTGGTCCAAATAGACGGCATAGACCTCGTGAATCTGGCTCATCTTCTAAAAGATGCCGAGCTTCAAGATGAGTTGTCGAAATCACGACTGCAATTAACCGAGAAACCCACAGGAATAGGAAGAGATACTATTCTGTGTGACATTTCCGCGAGTACTCCTCGTCCCATCGTGCCTAAAAGCTCTCTCCACAACGTCTTCAATACGTTGCATGGCAAGGGAATGGGCATAAGCGTGCTTAACTCGCCAAAAGTATAAGTTTGTAAAACACACCAGAAGCCCTCTTGGCACCTTTCTTATCCCTGATGCTCGTTTCAAACGCGCTCATGTAGATTCGGTTGGACTCCTTCCGTAATCTCATGGATATATCCATATCTTAACCTGCATCGACCGTTCCACACGATGTCCTAAGGCAGTCCCCATGAAGGATGTATCTGCCGAAACAGTCGCATGCGTTTTTGTCGGACGATGGATTGCAAGCTTTGGATACCCATCTTCCACAACAACTGATCGCAGGCGGCAATTCGAAAGCGGCTTATTCTTCGCTTTGACTAAAATCCTTGGTTGCATGCGTTTTCGAACGACAGCCTACCATCCTCAAGCTAATGGTATGGTAGAACGTCTACACAGATAGTTGAAAGCTGGTTTATCAGCTGCAAATAACACCCATTGGACTGAATCCCTTCCGCTAGTTTTCCTAGGGTTAAGAATCGCCTTGAAAACCGATGCTTGTTGTACTACCGCAGAGCTAGTATATGGCACGACACTACGACTGCCAGGTGAGTTTGTTTCTCCCTCTAGCTTCCCACCAGCTGTAGATCACTCCTCAAACGTCAGCAGTCTTACAAACGCTATGCGTTCAGTTAAACCTACTCCCCTTCGACCATAGTCGATTGATGTCTCCGTTCACCCCTGTATAAAAGCTTCTCCACACGTATTTGTTCGTCGTGACTCGGTACGTCGTCCTCTAGAACCCCCATATGACGGACCATATAAAGTGATTAAACGTACTGATAAATTCTTCGTCTTAGACAAAAAAGGCTGTGAAGACCCCATCAGCATTGACTGTCTGAAACCGGCTTACTTGGAAGGTGTTCCTATTAGCCTAGAGCTAAACGTACCCAATAATCCACAAGTAATTTAATATCCTTTAGTCCTCGAAGAACTCTCGAGCACGGTGAAAGCCACGGAACCTTCGGTCGAGCTCTCTAAGAAAATGTATTCTGGACGTAACGTAAGATTCCCAGAATATCTTCATACCTATACCACATAACTAAGTGGTGCTACTCGCATAACTAAATCGTTTGTGGTATTAATAATTATTTCTTCTTTTCAGACGCATCAACTTTTTATGTGGCATCACTAGACACAAGTAAAAGCTTTTTTCTAACAACCGTACATTTTACATGCACTCAAAAAAAAAGAAAATTAGATGTAAACTTTGTTCAATGTTTTAACCTTTACATTATTTTACTGTATTGTAGGTGCACATCATTTTTTTTAAAGACGCCGATTCACTAAATTTTCCTCAACAAGGTTCTTAGCATTCTTGTTTGCTTTTCCAGGTGCGACTGGCACTGGACAAGAAACAAACGAAGCCCGAGATCCAACGGACAAACAGCAAGGAAGAGATGTACAGTCACCATATTAGCATAGGCAGACAGACCAGTGGGCACTCCGCCAAGCCTCTCCGAAGAGTTTTATTCACCCTTAAGGGAACCGTCGAGAATTCTTTTTACTTGCGGCTGTATATGCTTCGGTGGTACAGCCGTTAGGATGGTAGCCGACCATGCATATGGTACGAGGGCTATCTTCAGCTGACGCACACATGATATAAAAGATCAGTCTGTCAAATTTAGACTACCGATATCGCATGCTGAAAAATACTGCATGGAATTAAGGTATCATTAACAATCAGAATATTTTTCTAATGCTTGAGATAACACATATTAAGGGTCACTTGGACTCCCCGCGAATTTCAAATGTCCTCGAAAGATTAAGTAATTGACCTTATTTAGCATATACAGTTGTAACTAGGACATTAAAATTATTTATAAATAATATGCACATATAACGTAATTTATCACAGCCTTCTGAAATGCACAGTTATGACGTGCACATGAACCAAAATGCTGTTATTTTATTGGTTACCAATACTTCGGGGATATAAATGCAAGTATTGAGGGCTTCATTTACTTGTAAATAAAAGTTTTCGTATATTAGTGTATTCTACTGAGGCTAATATGAGTTCTTCTGCCATCTTAACAAAAATATCGACGTCTCCAAAACTTGAAAAGGCAATAGCTTTAAATTCGTAGTGCACTTTGGGAACTAATCACTATCTTGTGGTTGTTTTAGGCATGAGTTTCAGCTTTTTGTAGGAGTGCTCCTTAGGGTATGTACAGATCCGCATATGTGTCATAGGTGAAAAGCCAACGAAATAAAGAATAGTACCACCCAATTTAAAGATTTAGAGACAACTCTGGGTTTTTTTGTAGGAAATTCATGAGTTTGGGGGTTTTCAGGGGAAAATGTTGCATATCCCTAAATTTTCTGCACAAAGTTGCCACGAGCTTTTCCTAGGTCTCCTCCAGTTTTTTATTTGCGCTCATAATTCTGCTTGAATTCTTGCTCTTGACCATCAGATTTCAGATTTATGTATTCAGGATAGAAAGCTTGGATCTTATGTTAATCCTTTTCCAGTAAATTTATGTGCTTTTCCAAACTCTTCTTGAATAAATCAGTTGAGGTTGCAGACACCACTTCTTCTGGAAGTCGGCTCCGAGAGTTTCTGACTCGGTGTGAGAGCCAGTACTCAACCGCAGTATCATTTCTTCTTGTCTTTTGAACTCTCCTGCTATGCCCTCTACGATGTTCCGACCATGCACTTAATTCTGCATGGATTGTTGCTCTTGACCATAATCAGACATATAAAGAGGAATAAATGTATGAAGTATATGTATTATTATTATTATTGTATCCTTTAATTCCTACAGGAACATAGGGCTTCAGCCGTGCGTCTCCATTGCGTTCTGTTCTGTGCTAGAGTCTTCACTTGGCTCCAAGTCTGCCCACACGTTTTCATCTCCTCTTCACATGACCTCCTCCAAGTCACCCTTGGACGACCAACTCGCCGCTTCCCTTTCGGGTTCCACTCAAAGGCTTGTGTAGTGATGTCACTTGATGGTTTCCTAAGAGTATGGCTAATTCATCTCCATTTCTTCCTGCCTATTTGTTTCACAATCGGTGCTTGGTTGATTCGCTCCCAGAGATCCCTGTTGCTGATCTTTTCAGGCCGGCCATCTCATTACCAGTACTGAGCGAAGACAGATGTTGATGAAAGTATGTAGTTTGTTGGAAGTGCCCTTCGTCATGCACCAAGTCTCTGATCCGTATAGTAGCACTGATTTCACATTGGAGCTGAAAATCCGGACCCTATTTTTCAGACTGAGTGCTGCTGACCTCCACAGAGACTTGAGAGTAGTGAAAGCTTGCCTTGCTTTCCCGATCCTCGTTTTGATATCCTCGTCAGTTCCGTCCACCTGTAAATGAAACAATGCTTCCCAGGTCAGTGGGTAAAGGAGGTTGTTTTTCTCAGGTTCCTCCCATTGATGCTGATTGTTGTCTATTGGTGTTGCTCAAGAATCTTCATCACTTCTGTTTTCTCTATGTTTACTTGGAGTCCTATCTTTGATGCTTCTTCTGCCAACTTGCTGCTATTCATTTGCATATCTTCAAGTTTGTGGAAAATCAGACATATATCATCGGCGAAGTCCAGATCCCCCAAGTTTCCTGTGTGGGTCCATTTTATGCCTGTTTCCTCATTGCCCACTGTTTGTCGCATTATCCAGTCTACTGCAATCAAGAAAATCAATGGCGATAGTAGGCAGCCTTGTCTTACTCCTGTCCTCACTTCGAAGGGTTCCGTAAGTTTCCCATTGTGGATTACTTGGCATGCAGCATTGTCGTATATCTGTTGGATGAGATGTATTATTGTAGGTGGCACCCCGTAGTAGCGAAGTAGTTTCCAAATCACCTCTCGATCGACGCTGTCAAAGGCCTTTACAAAGTCGATGAAATTGAGATAGAGAGGTGACTGCCACTCCAAGCTTTGTTCAATGATGATCCGTAATGTGGCGATCTGATCAATGCATGACTTGTTTCTCCTGAATCCAGCCTGTTCCGGTCGAATTTTTTCATCCAGGGCATGTTTGATTCTCTCCAGGATGATGCGGCTTAGTATTTTGCTTGGGATGGACAGGAGCATAATATCGCGCCAGTTCTTGCATTGACTTAGGTCTCCTTTCTTTGGTAGTTTGAATAAGTATCCTTTCTTCCAATCCTCGGGTACTTTGCCTTCTTTCCACACTTTCTCCAGTAGTGGCGTCATCAAGTCCGCTGTTGTCTCTGGGTCCGTTTTCAATGCTTCTGCTGGGATTCCATCTGGTCCTGCTGCTTTTCCAGCTTTTAGCATCTTGATTGCCTTCAGGACTTCTGATTTCGTCGGGGGGTTGGTGTTCACTGGTAGCTCTGTCTCCGTTGTTGGTATTGCTGGGCGCGTTGTAGGTGGTGGTCGATTTAGGAGTCTTTTGAAGTGTTCAGCCCAGTGTTTCCTTTGCTCTACTTCTTTGGTGAGTGACTTTCCATTGTCATCCTTCACCGGCTTGATTTGTGTCAAACGTTTGCCCGATAGGTACCTAGTAGTTTGGTAGAGTGTTGCGAGGTCTCCTTTGCCTGCAGCTTGTTCTGCCTCACTTGCCATGGTTTCATAGTACTTTCTTTTGTCTTCTCTGGCACTCTTCTTTACTCTTTTGTTCAGTGTCTTGTAGCTTGCAGTTAACTCCTGTTTTTGTTGCTCATCGGTGCACTGGAGAATCTTTTGTTTCACCATCCCTCTCTCTTCTATTAGTTTCCAAGTGTCCGTAGTGAGCCATTGTTTGTCCTGTCTCTTCTTTCTGCCTAGAACTTCCATGCAGGTTTGACTCCACACTGTCTTCAAGTTGTTCCAGTGCTTTTCGACGCTGACCTCTTCGCCAGTGTTATTAATGTTATTATCTTGCAGCTGTTTTGACTACGTATAAAAGCTTATTCTGTAGTGAAGTTATCCCTTTTGATTTTGTCCTTCAGTTTCTGAATGTTGAACTTGAATTGTAGCCTGTCTTCATTTGTTTTCATGGATTTCAGCTACACCTTGAAGGTTCTTTTAACTATATGGTGGTCTGAGCCCACATCTGCTCTCCTTTTCGAATTTGTGTTCAGCAGGCTGCGTCTCCACTTCTTTGAGCGACGTTGAGATGAAATTTGTTTGGTGTGTCCGTCAGGCGAAATCCATGTTGCTTTGTGTGTATCCTTGTGTTTGTACACACTGCCTCTGATTACAAAATCATTGAAAGCTCAGAAGTCTGCGAAGAGTTCTCCGCTCTCATTCATTTCTCCGAGGGAGTCTCTCGACCCATAATCAGTTAGTTTGCTTCCTGCAGTGTCTGTTCCCAGTTTAGCTGTAATTCATTTCCCCTATGGGGATTTAGTTGTCACCACTTGAGATGTTGTCCATTACTGTTTGTAGTTATCTACAAAAGTCTTCCTTATTCTATTGTTCCACGTTGTTTGTAGCACTTTGCGTAGCATTGGATAATTGTGACTTTCCTTCCTTTTGAGTTCAATCTTGCTGTCATGATCCTGCCGGATGAAATTGGTTCCCACTGCATTAGGGCTTTGGCTGCCACAGGTGACATCATTACAGCCACTCAGTGTGCTCGTGGTTGCCGTCTGGGTGACGGGAGTAGATTCCTGACTCTTCAGTTGCCAATTATGATAATCCACAACCATTCCATCTGCTCTCGCAGATTTCCAGGACTTCTGTACTATATCTTCGCATTTCTTTGGCTACCTGGGCAGCCTTCCCAGTCTTGTACGTACATTCCACGTCCCCATTCTTATTTTTGCTTTCATCGAGAGAAAACACATGGGCTGACTGACTGGCTTCCCGAAGGCCGGCATTCACCAGCCAGCCCTGTGTGTCATTTCGTCTCTCCGATTCGAGCGAAGAATAAGATTGTCATTTGAAGTTTTTGTATTTTTAATATATTTTCTGTGTGCTGAAGTTTCTCTAACGGTTTGATAAGTTTAGCGGTGTGGGGATTCTAGCCCCACTACAATCCTCCCTCTTTACTCGGGCCTGGGACCATCTACAAACCAGCAAACTAATTAACTGGGTGAGTATTCTTATTCTTATGAATATGCCTTAAAACTGAAAGTCCTTGCTCACTAGCACATCGGGGACGGTCTTGTTTATCGTCTGCAGCATATCAAAGTTATAAAGTTAGCAGTCTAAGGACTCCAGTGTATATTGGACAACCGCTACATTGTTAACCGTATGTCTTTCTCCTCGTAAGACTGGACATTTGAAAGGCTGCAGAGCTCACATTCGCAATAAGAATGGCGTCTGACTGGTATTTGTTATTGAAGGTATAAGTGTCAGTTACTATGATGAATGCTTTTATGGGGTGATTTTAAAATGATATAGGTGATGCCACTAAAATTACTTAAAGTTGCTTTGTAGACTATCCTAAATATTTAAACCTATCAACATTTAACCTACTCTGCGCAAATGAATTTAAATGTTTACATTTCTAAAAAAAAACATTTGGGTTAAAACTAGTATTTGTTAACATGTGTTTGAGATATAAGCGTTTTCTTTTAGTTTTGCAAAATAATCTATTCCAATTTCGTTCATCCGCTCTGTCTTTTTCAATGAATTAGACGGTCGCTTAATTAATGAGATTTCTTTACTGGTACGTTTTTTATGAGGCTGAAGATATGGCTTTTGGAATCAATCGCTCTCTATTGGAGAGATTCAGGATTTAAACAGAGGGTGTTGTCCTTCATGTTTTATTGTTTGCCAGTCAACATTTTTGCATGATCAGTAAAGAAATCCTTGGTTTCTTGAAATAAATTATGATACTGAATTCAAATCTCGGAAACATGTTACGCATACTGATTGACTTCTATCTTCGGAAAGCAATCGTAGAAAGGAAAATAATTAACGCTTTTCGAACCAATAGATGCTATCGGTACGTAAACTTATTGACTAAGACATGTTAGTAAGTACCTGAAACTCAAGAAATCTCTGTTCAGGGAGTCTTGATGAAATGGTTCAAAATGGCCTTACTGTATTCACTCCCCGTCATTTTTCAGGTTTCGAGAGGATTCACAACCGTTCATTCAGTTAAAAATGTTTGCCTTTTTACATTAACTAACTGCATATTTTTTAGAAGCTAGCCTGCATGCACTGGTCCACATATGTCAATAAGTCATTGTACGCGTAATATCTGGCAGTCGGTTAAAAGACGTGCGTTCTACAAAGCAGTTTCCCACTTTATTTTTATCATAGTGAGAAGTGAACACTGCAAGTGGGAAACCCGAAGAGGTTAGCTGTCTTTGAGCACAGAGGTTTGCCTTCTATCTCTCGTGTTAGTTAAGAGCGGTATAATATGGGGACACATATTGAGGTTAGGCGTAGAGTCAGTGCTAGGTGAGGAAGGGGAGTCGATAGATGAAGTTGTCAGTCAAGCTGCACCGATTGACACGGCTAGGACACGTGTTGCGCATGACGAGCCACCTCACCGCCTGCCTTCCTCCACGAGCAATGTCACCTGACACAGGATTAGGTTGGAAAGGAGTTCTGGGTGGTCCATTTAGCACGTGACATCAGTTGACGATTTTTTCGAGAAGCGTGAAGGCTACCTGTTCGGGCTTCTCGAAGCAGTAAAATCCAATGGCTTGATACTCTCGCTGGTATGATGCAAAATCCTTCTCGATGTTGCAGATTCATTCAGCTATTTTGATCTGCCAGATTTATTAGGTTCTCGTGTTTTTCCAAGTTTCTATTATTTTCCTTGTACATTTCCAGTCTTTATAGTTCCTTCAAATGTGTGTGCTGAATGGAGTGTCGCAACTTCAGCTGCTGTACATTTGTTCATAGTTCTACATTGGATACTAAGTCAGTGTTTTCTCTAAAACAAAATTTGAAATCGTAACTGTCTATTACGTCACCGCGGTAAGACAGACTCAGGAGTATTGCGTTAGGCACGTTTCATCCACCTACACCCACCGATTGCTGGGAAGACATATAGTACCACCATCCGCCATTGCCAGCAGTGGCCTCCGACGACAGCACAGTAGGTAGTAGCATTTAAAACATTGAGTGACACCTGATCTTTAGTAAGACTAACCGAGATTTCCTATACAGAAATTACCGTACGTGAAAATATATGGAGTTTCACTAACTCATCAGGACTGACAACCTGCACGCCAGCCAACTGTCTCCGAAGTCTCACACTTTACGTGAGATCTCAATCACGACAAATCGGGAAGGTGGCATATACACTGAAGTCAAAAATGGCCAGGGATTAATACAGTGAAGTATGGACTAAATCTCCCAACGCATAGGTTTGTGAGGGGAAGACCGAGGTGAAAGGACAAGCCCCTACGTCATGGGCACAGAACGAGTATTGTTCCAGATCCTAGAATTCTTAGTCACAGGAAGGTTATGTGGAGCTAGGGAACACTGAATCTGGAACAATCAGCCGAATTCCAAACACTGGTGAGACTTCTGTGTTCTCATTGTCAACTTTCATCAATAGGTTAATAAGACAAACATACCCATCAACGTTTGACATTTCCGTCTATACCTCCAAACCTGAATCTCCATTTGGTCTCGTCAGTCCCCGTCTGGGAGGGAAGTCTCGACACATTGTACTCGTTATCAGAGAGCTATATTCTACTGTACTGCCAAGTCCACCGCCGTGAAATGAGGGTGGCTTGTTTTAGGCATCAGGTTCTTAATCATCACGTCGTTCGCAGTACTAGGTGTGTGTTGAGTCTGTGGAATGGCTAGTTTAAGAGTAATAACTGAATAAAGGAATTACATTTAGTACCTATCTTACACGATATATGAACAGTTTTTTTTATTTATTATAGCTTGATTCCACACCGTATTTTTGGTACAAGTATGGAATTTTCAGCATGTGATATCGGTAGCCCAATTTTGCAGGCCGACCATAGATATCGGGTGTGCGCCGGCAGGGGATCGAACCCCGGACCATGTGCGCATGGTCGGCGAGAGTCCTAACCACTGTGCCACCGGCGCACAGTTAAATGGTATAGAGTAGAATGTGCAGACATTAAGTGGTCAGCTTTCGAACAATTTCTTTCCTACTCGAAAGTGTGGAATTACGTCATAAATAGTTGAATTATTGTACTTTTTCCATCTCTTGACTTGAATATTAACTATCATATAGCAGTTTTACTGTAAACCGAATAAATTGATAAACAGCTTAAATGTCGCGAAGAACAAAGGTTTTTGCTGAAGACTTAAAGGAATATGCGTTGTCATCATAGGAAATGTTGATTAGTCAGCTAAACACGAAGTACCGAAAGGGGATAATTTTTAATGCTAATCCTACATAATCTGGTGCCACATTATGTCCGTCAACTCTATTTTGTATTTTAGGATACTGAATTATGGAAACTCCCTGTGAATTACAGATAGAACCCAGTGGAGATGCTAATATAAAAGCTGATAAGTAAGTGTGTACCAATAATTTTATTGAATGCTTAGCATCTGCAAATCACGTAGGAGACGCCGTAGAATAAAGAAACAAACCGCTTCATCTCAACCTTTGCAGAAGACCGATGCTTCAGAAGCTCCAACTAAACTTCGTGTTCCTTTCATGAAGAAAATCATATTTGGTGAAGATGGAGAAATGCAGAACTCTTACACTGCTGATAAGTGGAATGTATGTATATTCTCGTATTGTACGATTCTCAGGACGTTTCTGATTGCACACGAAGAGCGAAAAAGCGTTCAGGCTATGTGAGTTTTGCAAATATATATGCTGAAGAGAAATTTGCTCCACTGGAGTCCTTCACTTCGGATGGTACAAACACTGGATTGCGATGTAACGTCGTTGAGCGTGAAGACGCTGAATTTATTCATGATATACCCGTCAAATATAAAAAAGATCGAAACTTAGAAGTAGCGGTCTACAGTTTTCCTGTAAGTTCGACTTTCATCTATAATACGCATAGAATGATTATGAAACTGTTGTAAAATACTGGTACATCACATTGCAACAACTGCATCACCTTACCGACATGAATGAAAATCAGGTGAGCTAATGCTTTCATTAACTGTTTCAACATAAATTAATTCTACCATTATATTTATCGTGTGTATAAAAAACGTTGAGTCATAAAGAAAAATGAAAATAATTCAGCGAAGAAAATTTTATTTATCGACGAAGTTATTTTCAGAGGCTGTACGATCGTATTTATATTTAACAAGGACTTATATTAGTTTAGCATTGAATAACAGAGGGTTGATATAGTTGGCACAGTTACTCAGAAGTAGTTTGTAAGAATAAAAGATCATGTAATAGTCAGCAACACATTGGAAGCAAGGATTTGAAATGTAATAAAGTGGAAATTATTATTCAATGAGAAGCAAGGTAGTTGAGTGTCCATTTGACAGTGTCAAAGGAAGCGAGAAAAAATTCAGTGGAATGTACAAAAGGAACATGTAAGAGTGATAATAGTGAAATTATTACTAAAAATGGGAGCGAACGGGTAGGAGAAATTCTCAGACTATGGTAGAATAAGAGACTGAACAAACGTTTTCTGCACACAGAGTTCGGGGTTATATTGGTGAATCGCTGGCGCTAGTGCTAAAACCTAACAGCCTTTGTACCATACAATGTCATGTTAAAGATAATTTGAAAAGATGACTCTAGTGGATGCGCGTGGCCTAAGTTCACAAGGTGCTTGAGAACTCAGCTAGCAACTGTCTTGCATTGTCCTCTTGATAACCATGTCAGATATTGTTGGGAGATACATTATTACTCAGAAATAGACTACTATATGTTTTTGGTTAATTTAAATACAACTCTAAAGCCTTTAAAGACGACTTCGTAGATGAGTAAAAATTTCTTCGCTAAATTGTCTTTTATTTTCTCCATGTACAAAATATCAAAAATGTTTAAATATAAATTCATATAAATTGAGATAGCCTTACTCCACTTTTTTGATACTCATCAAACCGTTGTGAGTGTTACTGGAGATATTTTTTCTAATCTCTTTTGCATGAAGTTTGAAATTGTTACGGTTAGATAAAGTGCATCATCAGAAAAAGGTTAACAACATAATCTTAAAATACTGAATTATATGTATATGTCTAGTACTTGTTTAACAGTCACCTGTTTTTAGAAGGGTTTTTCTCGTATTGCATAAGCAATAATTAACTTAGATACTAAGTCAATATACTTCTCGTTGTCTACAACTTCTGTTTCGAGTTGAAAAGTCTAAAAAACCATAATGCAGCTTTAAAACACAGAATACGATTTAAGTAGATACGTATTTTTGGTAAATTGTCACCAGGCCTCAATAAAATTAAGTATTAGTCATAGACATTAGAAACAATATGGACCAGTAGAATCAAGTAGAATGTTAATACTAGTAAGGGTAGCGGGGGGGGGGGGGGGGGGAATAACTACTGTCGCAGAGCGGTTATGATAATAGTTTGTGAAACTAAGTTTAAAATATGCAACTAACGAGCAGTATGATATTGATAATACAATTAGCAGTACAGATGAAAATAATATTTGTAGTTATCCGGTGTTACCGGGAGAGAACTATTCTAGGTTGGAGTGAAAGGCCGTGTGAAGGAGGTAAATTAAACAAGCCTTCTCTGAACACATACATTGGGTTGAAAAATCATTATGCCAACTGCGTCAGGTATGCTTAGCAATCGAAGGCGTACAGACGTATGAAATTGAGGTGGTACTTTGTATATCATTGCAATGGAATTGTAAAGTCAGTCAGGATTTCCATGTTGGTACATCTTATGGATACGGTGATAAGAATCAGCTTAGAATAGTAATCATCATATGATTCGTTGTGTGATCGGGTGACTGCAAAATTTCATTATCTTTTTTCCTACCTTGGTTCTGGGCAAATCACCAATCAGAACAATCCATTTCCACCTCCCCAGGCATATTATAACGTGGCTAAGAATACATAAGTATGACGTGCTTTTTCCTAAAAAAAAAAAACTGTTTCCTAACAGTCACAGGCCAGATTTTGTCTTTTGATATTAATGTGGCTCAATGAAGTAGAAGGAACCACGGACGAGTGTATGTGCATATGGCATATCAGTCGAGTTGTTCATGGCATCAGTATTATTATACTACTCACGCATGAGTCCACCCGGTCATATCAGTTGTCGACGAGTTTATTTCAACTTGTGACATCTATCATAACGAATTAGTGATGGGGTTATTCAATTCACTGTTTTCATAACATACGGAGCACAAGATTAAGAGAAATTCAGCCTTTTCAGTTCCATACAAGGTGCCATCTCAATTCCTTAAATTGGCAAGCTTTCGATTGCTAAGCATAGCTGAGGCAGTTGTCATAAAAAAATTTGAATCCCTCCCCCTCCCATGGCCTTCAATCCCAACTTAGAATTTATGTATATATATATACATCCTGTTTCCTTGGAAGTTGTGATATGCCAAGCATTCCGCTGGAGATTTACAACCACTTTTATTATTTAATTTTAGATAGTGAGATGTGCTACTACGCTACAAATGTTTTTCTGAAAAAGCAGTTGTGATGTAGTAACCGGTAAATTCTTACTGATTGCAGCGCCAAGTCATGCATGCGGACTCTGCAGTAACTAGGAAACTGACCTGTGTTTGTCAGGTTTATCACACAGTTAAAAAGAGCTGTTTACCGGGCCACGCTTCATCGTTTCCACGGTATGACTGATGTAAATAGTACACGAAACGCTACTTAGCATACAATTTATATCTGAATAATACATCCAATAAACTGTAATCCTGTGGACTTTCTTTACTCCTCCTGTTTTGCAGCATTATTACTGACATTACGTTTTTTTATAGGTGCTGCTGCAGGGCAGTGAAGCCATTACATGTTCACAGGTTGAAGCAGATAATTCATCTATTACAGATGAATGTCCGAAAGACGATGAAAATACGTTTGTGTAAGTGCTAGAGATTTTAGTTAAGCATTTTTTAAGAAAGATTTTGGTTATGATAAATACGTTATCACTGAAATATGTTTTTGTGGAAACCATTGTTTATATCTTGTTGACAGGCATACTGTATCCATTTCCACCCTTTAGATTAATTAGTGAGCGTCGTTGCATGGGGTTACTCTAGCGTTCTCATTCTTCAATCGCTAAATGGTGTCAGTTATTTCTTTTTGAGGCCAATTCTTTCAATACTAGGGGACGTCGCTGAACTTTCCAATTTCCAAAAATAATTTGTTTAGTACTTTGATGTGATGTTGTGGATGGTTGCGAAAATAATCAGGCACTACTGACATAATTTCAAAACTATTACTATATGATACTGTTGTGTTACATTTCATCTCTGAGTCTTGCATTTTAACCGAAATGCATAGGAAAACAAGCGAGTTTGGTCTCTTTACAGTGTTCATTTTCTGATCCAAATATCTTTTGTAAGTGAAGGAACATTTTGAGTAACAGTAGGCTAATTGCTTACCCTGGTGACTGGTTCAATTCATCCGTTCAGGTTCCTCCAGTGCAAGCTAGGATATTCCAAAAGAAGTGAATTTATATATATATATATATATATATATATATATATATCAAGTTTTCTTTAATTCCTAAAAGAACATAGGTCTTCAGCCGCACATCTCCATTGCGTTCGGTTCTCTGCCAACGTTTTCACCTGGTTTCACGTCTGCCTAAATGCTCTCATCTCCCCCTCCATGTCATTCTCGCACTGACGACGAACTCGCCCTTTCCCATTCGGGTTCCACTCGAGCGATGGTCTGGCGTGTGTCACTTGGTGGTATTCTCAGAGTATGGCCAATCCACCTCCAGTTTCTCCTGCATATTTGTTGCACAATCGGTTCCTGCTGGGTTGGTTCGCTCATTGCCAGAGATCCCACCCTGTTGCTGATCTTTTCAGGCCGGCCATCTCATTACCAGTACTGAGCGAAGACAGATGTTGATGAAAGTATGTAGTTTGTTGGAAGTGCCCTTCGTCATGCACCAAGTCTCTGATCCGTATAGTAGCACTGATTTCACATTGGAGCTGAAAATCCGGACCCTATTTTTCAGACTGAGTGCTGCTGACCTCCACAGAGACTTGAGAGTAGTGAAAGCTTGCCTTGCTTTCCCGATCCTCGTTTTGATATCCTCGTCAGTTCCGTCCACCTGTAAATGAAACAATGCTTCCCAGGTCAGTGGGTAAAGGAGGTTGTTTTTCTCAGGTTCCTCCCATTGATGCTGATTGTTGTCTATTGGTGTTGCTCAAGAATCTTCATCACTTCTGTTTTCTCTATGTTTACTTGGAGTCCTATCTTTGATGCTTCTTCTGCCAACTTGCTGCTATTCATTTGCATATCTTCAAGTTTGTGGAAAATCAGACATATATCATCGGCGAAGTCCAGATCCCCCAAGTTTCCTGTGTGGGTCCATTTTATACCTGTTTCATCGCTGCCTGTCGCATTATTCAGTCTACTGCAATCAGCAGAATCATTAGGGATAGTAGGCATCCTTGTCTTACTTTCGTATTCACTTCGAAGGATTCCGTGAGTTTCCTGTTGTGGATTACTTGGCATGCAGCATTGTCGTACAACTGTTGGATGAGATGTATAATTGTCGGTGGCACCCCGTAGTAGCGAAGTTTTTGCCAAGTCCCCTGTCGATCGACTCTGTTGAAGGCCTTTTCAAAGTCAAATTTTGTTTGGGAACAAAACAATTCCACCAGTGGTGTGAACACAGGCAGTAATTTTGCTCGAAATATTACCAATAACAAAACTTATCATTGTGTGTAGGCCATTGAAATATAATTATGCTTTATTTGTGCAACAAGTACTTTATACATGTATACCGGAGCTTTTGATTAAAAAAGCAAGCGCAAACATACTATAACATAAAAAACAATACAACTGATCACACTGGATGCCTTACGTTCAACAAATGTTTACGAAACATGATCCTCACCTTCGTGTTTGCTGAAAGGAGATAAACGCAGAACCTAACTTAGGGCAACGGTGAATGTGATTCATTGAGTTAAGCACTTGAATTGTAGCTGGTAAGCTTGAATTGGCCTAATCGAATCCAGCGCGAAAAACTCACAATATCATCAAGAAATAACTTTGGCTTATAGTTTGGTGGTTGATAAATTCCGTACCGGATAACTGAGTTCTAACTAACATCGGTCGAAGATACCGTAGTCTGAGTATCTGTCGACTGAAGTTGCTTGCATGATAACCGAAGGTTGTTCCTTGCACTTATTTGTTTACTGTTTATTGGACGCAAGAGAAGAATAAGTGACATGTTTTCACCGCCGAATGCGCGGTGATAAATTTTGACTTGAAGCTCCATCAGGACTGTGAGATAATGAAGCGTGGATGAATTATCACTGGTGTGGACACAAGTTCGCTCTTTATACTATTTATCTTTTGAAAGACTTAGCAACATGTCGGTCATTTTAAATCACTTCACAATGAGTTTCCA
>OX235279.1:81553900-81612229 GCA_944472155.2 Trichobilharzia szidati | reverse complement strand
AGAAGAAGAAGAAGAAGCAAGAGGGTGCTGACTTCACAGGACTCTTGAACCGACCACTATCTGTGGGTTGACACCAGAAATACCACCAATAGCGGGCACAGACAGAATTCCCAGTGAACACCAATCCTCCAAGGAAAGCAGACATGTTGAATCCCTTGAAGTTTCTGAAAGCCAGACGAAAGGTTTGGATGACATAAGCAACACTGAACTCTGGCAGTCAGGTGACTAGCAAAGGAATTATTGCCCAACAGTTATGCTGAAGGAACTCGAGATGTATTGGAAGTACAAGGAAACTGTTGAGAGATATCACATGAGAGGTTGTTGAGTGGAACCGGAGTAGGGAGATGACGACTTGGGCGTCTGAGGGTGACATGGAGATCTCCCGACCGAAAGCTGCTACCTTGACGTGGTAGTCGGGCTTGAACACCGCAATGACCCAACAAACTATACTGGCTGGAACTTATGTTCCTGCAGGTCCTACCATGCCAGAAAGGTTGTTTGGATAGCGGTTAGACTAAAAGCAGTTACCCAATCCAATCCTACGACTTCAAATAAATCACAAAATATCATGCCGGATCGGTCGGGGCCCGGATTAACAACGACCGCGCTTTCTGCTTCCGTGTCACAGGGCAGAAGTGATAAATACGCTACTGAGACACACCAAATAAAAAGCAACAAACAAAAACAGACCGTGTGTGACCGGCCTCAAGCAGTTGTCCCCTGGGCTCTGCGGTCACGCAACCAACTACCACGGTGTGGGCAGCCGGGAAGTAACAATCGCCCTCACAACCCGAAGAGCAAGCGAAACCTCTCTATTCCTCACTCTCCTTTGTCTTCATCTTCATCTCTATTATCTTGCCTTCCTTCTACTAATGCAACTACTCTAATTAATGGCTCTTCACTTCCTCTTCACTCTGTGTGCACTGAAAACGATGGAAGCCAAAAAACCACCATCGATAGTCTCCTAAAGCCACGTCACCAATTTCATATAGGGGCATTTAATGTTAGGACACTTTGCCAAATAGGACAACAGGCATCACTAGCCAAGACTCTGGCATCCCGAGCCATTGATGTATGTTGTGTTTCAGAAACACGCATACAAGACCCAAGTGTGGTTATTCACCTAACCCCACCTGGCCAACAGGATGAATCTGCAAAATTCACCTTGAGGGTGTCAGGAGATGAGACGGCTAGCTCACGAGGATTAGCTGGTGTTGAGATAGCTCTGAGTACTAGGGCAGAAAAGACATTACTTGACTGGACCCCGGTAGATAGCCGAATGTGTGCTGTCCGTCTGAACGGATCAGTGAAAAGGAGAAAGGACTGCACTACTCGCCGATGCCTTTTCGTAATCTCCGCCTACGCCCCCACTGACTGCAGTTCGGATGAAACGAAGGATGAGTTCTACCAAAAGCTGTCTAGTTTGCTAAGAAAGGCTAAACGCTCAGATATAGTCGTTTTAGCTGGTGACTTTAATGCTCAATTGGGGAAATTGTGTCAATCTGAGAAGAATGTCGGTGGCACATACGGAATTCCGTGCCAGCGAACCGACAACGGTGACCGTCTCCTACAGTTCTGTTCAGATAATCACTTGTTTCTTGTAAGCACTAACTTCAAACACAAGGAGAGACACTGTTTGACCTGGCGACCTCCATCATCAAACCAACGCTGGACACAAATAGACCACATAGCAATAAACTATCGTTGGCGTGGGTCGGTAGGGGATTGTCGCTCCTTCTGGAACACGTGTGTAGATACCGATCACGCACTGGTCCGCGCTCGTGTGTGCTTACGACTGAACGGACGTAGGAAACAGCTAGCGGTAAACCCGTCACGTCCCCAGCTCGATCAGGAAACTAAGTCCCTATTTGAGGAAGAACTAGCTAAACACATATCTGATTTCGACAGCTGTGCTCACCCTGAAGAAGCCTGGAGGAATATTCAGTCAGCCATAGATACAGCTGTGAAAGCTGTGAATAAGGTAAATCCAAAGGTGAGTAGAAACCACTGGATTTCGACTGCCTCATCCGAACTAATAGATGCTAGAAGACTTATTCCGGCGAGCTCCGAATTCAATGAGGAGCGAAAGCTGCACAAAAGGAAACTTACGAAAAGTCTCCGCAAGGACCGTGAACAGTGGTGGGTGACAAAGGCGAAAGAGATGGAAAAAGCATCGGCGATAGGCAACACTAGGCAACTCTTTAGACTCATCAGGGAAACGGGTGGGAGAAAGCAAATCATAAGTGAGACTATTTGTGAGAAAAATGGCTACTTAATTAGCTCTCAGGATGGACGCCTCGAACGCTGGAAAGAACACTTTGAGGAACAATTTAACTTGCCTACAGCCACACTGAGCCTCCCCGCCATCCAGCACACACCCGAATGGGATATAGACACTGGCCCGCCATCTGTAAGTGAGGTCACCAAAGCTATCTGTAATTTGAAACGAGGCAAAGCGGCAGGACCCGACGGAATTATTCCGGAGGTGTTTAAATATGGGGGTGACATACTAGTATATAGTTTAACTAAGGTACTAGGTAACGTCTGGGAATCAGAGACAGTTCCATCCGACTGGGGTAAGTCACTTATTATACCAGTATTCAAGGAGGGAGATAAGTCCTCATGTGATAATCATAGAGGAATCAGCCTAACGAACATAGTCTCTAAAATCCTAGGCTCACTAATCATGAACAGACTAAGCCGAACTCGGGAGGAACAAACGAGGGAAAATCAAGCAGGCTTTAGGCCAGGTAGAGGGTGCATAGATCATATCTTCACTCTCCGACAGATCCTAGAACATAGGCACACTTTTAGGCGTCCAACTATTGCCATATTTCTTGACTTGAAGGCGGCCTTCGATTCCGTGGATCGAGAGGTACTATGGCAATGTTTGACTATTAAGGGAGTGCCAAGAAAGTACATTGCACTAATCAAGGCACTCTACTCAAACTCACGTAGCTGTGTAAGGGCTTATGGGGAATTGTCATCCGAATTGATAACAACCAGTGGTGTCCGTCAAGGATGTCCACTTTCCCCTTTTCTGTTTAACTTCATCATAGATATGCTAATGGAAGTATCCTTAACTGAACTTAACGACTTAGGAATCGACTTGTTACCAGGGAATAGTCTTATAGACTTAGAATACGCAGACGACATAGTCCTGTTAGGGGAGGACGGTGACAATATGCAGAGTCTTCTGAACACCTTGAACAGCAATCTTCGTATGTTTGGCATGCGATTCGCCCCTGGGAAATGTAAGATGCTGCTACAGGACTGGACTACGTCAACTCCTAGCTTAGTGATAGGGAGTGAAGTGATAGAACATGTTGACCACTTCACCTATTTGGGAAGTTGTATCAGCACCAACGGATTGATTGGCGACGAAATCTCAGCACGGATCCAGAAAGCTCGGGCTGCTTTCGCTAACTTACACCGTCTCTGGCGTAGGCGTGACACCCGGCTGTCAACCAAGGGACGTGCATACTGCTCAGCAGTTCGCTCCGTCCTTCTCTATGGCGGTGAGACGTGGCCATTGAGAGCGGAAGACATGAAGAGATTGTCTGTTTTTGACCACAGATGTTTACGATCTCTTTCTCGCGTTAGGTGGTATAATAAGGTAAGTAATGTTGACGTTAGGCGTAGAGTATTGGGCAAAGAGGGAAAATCACTCGAAGAGGCTATGAAGTTACATAGATTGAGATGGTTAGGCCACGTGCTGCGCATGCCTAACCATCGTCTCCCCCGACGAACATTACTAACTGATATAGGTGCAGGTTGGAAAAGAGTAAGTGGTGGCCAAATAAAAACATGGCATCAATCCATGAAATCCCTAACAGTTAAACTAAGTCAGGTAGGGAGATGCAGACTTCCGGGTTGGGGCCCTCGGGACTCTAAGATTCAATGGCTGGAGACACTAGGTGACATGGCTCAAAATCGTTGTCAATGGCGCATATGTATTCAGTCTCTTTAACCTTCATATTCCTTTCTACCATTACTCATTCTGTTTCACTCTTGTACTTGTCAAAACTCTATTGATTCTCTTCACTCATTTTCCTGTCTACCTTTGTGTGCTATTTGGAACGTGGCAACTCGAACTGCTGCACTTCGGTGCCAAGTTCTATGTTGAATCCAGACAGACAGACAGAATAATAATTCTTGTTTTAATTTGCTGATTTAAATGGTTATAAGTTCTATTCTGACACTTAAGTGTCCACACAAAACATCGGGTATGGTTAAATTTGTATATTTTACTGTACGAGCATAAATTTTTATGAGATGACTACTGGGTTTACTCGAAAAGATTCAAGTTGAGAATAAAGAGGATGTTCGGTGTCAGACAAGATGACTTTAGCTAACTGCTTGCAAGAATTAAAATCCCTATCAACAACAGTGTCAGTTATTTGAGTCAAAGGCCAACTACTAACTACTACTGCCTTTATTGCTCCACGCAATATGACCTAGTCTTTCTTGAGAAGACCAGGAATTAATAAGGGGGAATAAAGATGAACAATGGGTAGAATACATGAATCAATGAATTGCTAGAAAAGAGGATGAATTATGCCAGAAAATCTCAACTTCTTTATGTAATAAGTCAAACGAAAAATTTTCTTAGAAATCAACAAGATATGAGACAACCAACACAGATTCGAAGAGAAACTGATGCCAAGATAGACTCACTCCTTATGACATTGCATTCGATATTACAAAAATCATGGGACTGAATCAGTACACGCAAATCTTGTTCTCGTCTGAAACTAAAATCGACAGTATGACATTTAGATGGATTTAATGTAAGACCATTTGAATAAGACAACCTGTTCATATGAGAACAGTTCAATGCAAAAGCTAATGGGACAGAGATTGCTAGATAATCAGTTCATTTAGTAAAATTAACCTCAGAAGAATACGGCAAGTCATCCAAAAAGAAAAAGAAAAGAAATGAAGAAAGTATAGCACCTTGTGGCACACGTGCTTCCGTAACCAAAGAAGTGTAGCACTTTTCACCTAAAACAGTATTTTATCCTACCCGAAAAATAGGAAGACAGCTACTTTGTGACCCAGGATATTGAAATCACCTTGCTTAGGGAGTGTCCTGGAAATAGAGTGAAAATCAGCAGTGTAGTCGAAAAAGGTGGCCCGAACAAACTCTCCAACTTTATCTAGACTCAACACAACATTATGGTGGTGTACACTGGAAACTTTTAAAGTGCTTCTACTACATTTACAAGCAAACTGCTTTGGATTACTGAAAGCCACAACTGCTTGTTGACAAAACCTGGTAATATCAATTTTAATTGGTGAAAAAGGTGACAATAACCTTTGTTTCATAAATACAAAATAAAACAGAAAATCTTAACAAATCAGTGTCTATTTTTACTTACATAATACCATGATAGTATCTAGCTTTATATGAATTAATTCAGAGATACTTCGTTTCAGTGACAGAAAAATATCATCACCATGCGTATATTTGTTAGACGCAATGACTGAATGTGAAAATTTCAGACACTATCTTGCCTTTACGGGACTCTAAAAGAGTAGTAATAACAACTAGAGAGGGGAAGGCGTATGCATTTTATTTCGTTGATATTATTATTGTTTCCTTTAATTCCTAGAGGAACATAGGGCTTCAGTCGTGCGTCTTCACTGCGTTCGGTTCTCTGCTAGAGTCTCCACCTGGCTCCAAGTCTGCCCACACGTTTTCATCGTTGATATGCTGAGAACTACTTACAGCCTGAATAAATAAATGCATACCTATTTTGCAGACTTAACATACTTCAGTTCGAAGTAGAAACAAAATATAAGACAGTAATCAGGATAGAGTAACAAAATATTCAGGAATATAAGTTATAAGAATATGTGAGTCACTGGTGAAATCTAACAAACAAAGTAGACGTAATATAATAAGATTAGCTCAATCAGTTGGATTCAGACTGCATGAACGGGGGAGAAGAGTTAAAAGACGATCATTTGACTAGATAAGAGTGAAAAATTAACGTTTACATTGCAGAAAAGATAATCTAATCATCTGAAATAAAAAGTCAATAGATAAGTTATCAAGGTAGAAGATCTACTACAGTGATTCCATATTAATTTGGTAGAGTGTATGATTTATCGAACAGAGAAATCAATATTGAATTAGACACTGCTATAGTGTCTATTTTTCGCACATACACTAATTAGACTTATTACATCTTACTTCTCTATACGTAAATCATGTATGTGGAGCCTGACAACTATGATCTCAAGTTTGTTCCTATGATGATTGACCGAAATGCCACGGGACTCTCTATACAGTGAAAAACGGAAACATTGAACTGATTAATAATCTATATAATTACTGTAACTTTAAGACGAAAACAGAAAGTGAAGGCGATGATAACAACAGAGCTAAGCAATTGAAGGGAAATTTGAAACAGAAAGATTAGTAGTAAGTAATGGATTAAAAGGAGTCCCTACTTCATACCCAACAGGGCCGAACAGAACGATTAGAAGAACACTTCAAATGACTCACAACTACTCGGATAAGCCGTCTTACCGTGGTCTGAGACAGTTTCGGAATCGGCTTGTTTGAGGAGCCTACCAAAGTAGAGTGCATACTCCATCTGAGAACAAAATACTGATCGTGGAAAATACTCATCAGAGGAAAGAACAAGTTCATCAAAGATATCTCTTCGGCGATTTTATCCTCAAATGCCGTACAATCGCACTTTTATACTTAAGTTTGCATAGTTATGATTATTACTAGTTGCTCAATACTTTTCATATTACACAACGATTATCTATGCCCTCGTGACCTATATTGAAACTACCATATCAAGATTTTTTACTGATTATAACTTG
The DNA here is from genome assembly GCA_944472155.2 of Trichobilharzia szidati. NCBI lineage: Eukaryota > Metazoa > Platyhelminthes > Trematoda > Strigeidida > Schistosomatidae > Trichobilharzia > Trichobilharzia szidati. The sequence goes on along the minus strand of OX235279.1, from coordinate 81,605,386 downwards.
GTTCCACACCATATTATTGGTACAAGCATGAAATTTTCAGCACGTGATATCGGTAACCCAAATCTAGCAGACCGGCCAATTGATATCAGGTGTGCGTCGGCTTGGGATCGAACCCCGGACCATGTGCATGGTTGGAGAGCGTCCTAACCGCTGTACCACCGACGCACAGAATTATTATCACCTTTAATCTCTCTTCGTTCATATGTTGGATTAAATAATAGTTGTACCTATGTAAATTTGTGAATAAAAATGGAATTGTACAGCTTCTGGGGATGAAATCACCGAAAAGATATCTTTGATGAGCTTCTCCTTCTTTATGTTATGGATAAGATTTTATTTTGATAAATCACAGTGTCGCATAGTAATATTAACTGATGACGTTTCGAGCACAAATAATTGCTCATAATCATATTAAGTTACTCACACAACTTTTTGCTTCATTTCTTTCTGCGAAATACTGACTAAAATCCCACAGTGAACGGGTTGTAAACAAAAGTTCGTTGGGAAAGAAACAGTATGTGAAACCGCCAAACGGGCATTTGGAGTGAACCATTTCTTCCGACCATTCCCAAGGTGAGCAAAAATTAGATAGTGTAGAGGCTGCAAAAGTGATACATATCCAAGTCACTATATCCGGTACGCTCAGACGACGATAAAGCCAAATATATCGGAACACAACACAGGAACTAAAGAGATAGTCATTATCGAACATGAAGAGCAACAACAGACCATCTGCTAGGAAAGGCCAGTAAACAAAGCGCTATAGACTCAACCACTGAAGACCAGAACAAGAATGAAATAACAGTAACACAAATAGGGCTATGTCCCATAGGCTACCGATAATTACAAATATTACCAGACTTCACTTACCATACATAAATTTCGCCATCACTTTTAAAGGTTCAACGCAGAAAAAAACCTCAGGTAAATCCTGAAAAACTACTTCTCAGTTTAAAGATTCAAAGCACGTAACATGCTGATTACTAAATGATTCAGTCTGATTAAGCCGCACTATTGACTAGGAACAATGACAAGAACTAGTCGTACACCCCCCACAACAACCAAGAGATTTGTTTAGGTGTATCGACATACTGAAATTTTAAAGGTACTCCTCCTTAAAAGGTGATTCTAAACGAAATGTTGATCTTTAATGTACAAAAGCGTACTCACACCTCACAAAAGAGTGATATAGAGAACTTCTAGGAAACCAGGACCGTATGAAGTGATGATATAATAAGTCTGGCTTACCATTAAAAGCCGAGTACTCTCAAGAATTTCAGTACTTCGAGTAGCTCCTAAACCACCACTTTATTACTTCGATAAGTGTTAGCAATGCAACTGGTTAGTGTCTCTGTGAATCTTCTTTATCTCGTTACTCCAACCTTTTATTTTCCTTCTAATGCTTTTGTCTACTGTTGTTATGGATTTTAGTTTATTTAAATACATGTTTCTAGAAATGAAATGAAATATGTCTCCTTGCATAAGTTTACGAACCCTAATGTACACAGAAAATTCTCCATCATTTGATACTACTACACGTCTCATATAGTCTCTCAACAAGAAAGATTATTCAGAAAACTGGATATAAACAATAAAATTTATTTTCTCAGTGAGTATGAAATCATATATTACTGTCATATGATGGTGATGCCAGAAGAAATAGGAGAAATCATTGGATGGTCTATTGAGCTACGCCTATAACACCGCATGCTACGCGACCGCCTGCATTACCTGTCACCTTGCTAAGTTCATGTCCCCCACGACCCAAATCGTCCTCGTTCTCGTGAACCTGTAACAAAAACGACATGGTCTTATGTGAATATTTGTAAATTGTAAAATATGATTCGACTCGTAAAACTGTTATTCATAAACTTAGTCATACAACCATGCCATAAACCAATAATCATCAAGATATTTAAACACGACTATTTTAATTACACCAGAATTAGTAGTTGTGTTCACCAAACTTTGGTATGTGAAGGACAGAAAACATAACTCAGTGGTCAGCAATTAAAATTATAAAGAAATAGGGTGGAGAATTTATTCAAACAGACAAATGTAACCAGCACATACCACCTGGGACTGGAATATACATAGTAACTAGTTTAGTGTCTATTTCTTTGTTTGGTGCAGACTGAATTCTATCAGTCAAGTTTGCAATGCGGCTACCATCCTAGGGGCCTCAACTTCACGCTGCACTTTGAAATGTTGGTATTAGATGGTTGGAGGCGATCGGCAGGAAGCCTTGGGCTTAGTTGTAGTCGGAGACGTTACTAATTGGCTATTTGGGTTTTGAAGGCAGCAGTGTGTGACGCAGGTTTGAATGTCACAAGTCACATCAGTCCCTTGGAGGTCGCAGATACGCCTTGCTGAATAGTGCCAACTATCACGAAACCTAGGTCCAAGGCTTCCTGCCGATTGTCTCCAACCACCTAGTACTGTTGACTGGTCTACGGAAGGGTAGGAAGATGTGAATCTTTGGCACTAGCATGGCATCTGGATATCCAACAAAAAACATGCGTGTGATGCAGTATTTCGCCCCGTTTTACTTTACAGTTGACACATGGTCACTGGAAGTTGAAGATAAAAAAAGGTGGTTTTTGATCGTGTCTTCGTTTAATCTCACGTCAAGTAGACCATGATCAGCAATAATGAGGTTAAGCATGCCTTTTGGAAGTGTGGCAACTGGGACTGCTGAAGTTTTGTGAAGTTCTGCGTCAATAAAGAGCTAACACGCAGTCCCTAAGACGCTCACAGTATACATTTATTTCATCAGCATCAATAACATTTCTGAGTAACTAGAGAAAAACTGCTTGTGTACTTCAATCATAGTGTAAATCAGAAGATATAATCAACGGATTTATGTACGTATATAGATGTGCATATAGAATCTACAGCAAACCAATCTTAAGTACTTTAATGGTCTATCGACTTCTGACTTTGTTTCCTTCAACTTGTATCACTAATAAAGTTCTTTCTCAGATTACGAACTTCTGTCACCTGTGGTATTGATAAATAAAGTTCATATTCTACTTATAAAAGTTGTATACTTAACATGTAAAGCTGATTGTGAAAAAACAAAAACTGTATAACAATGAAATCAAGCAGTTCAAAAAATTAAGTGAGAATGTTAGTGTAGAGTTGGTACACAATCGAACTTTAGTACTTACAACCATAGTCCTCCCAATAATGGAATGCGCACCGTTAAGAGAAATTAATTTATCAGTTGCATCATACACTGCATTTCCATTATTGTCAGCGGTAACATTCCCCAGATCACCGACATGGCGAATAGCATCTCCTGGAGCTCCATGTTCTTGATTAGTTGGGTTAAAATGAGCTCCAGCTGATGTGCATCCGTTTGTTGTATCACCAAACTCGTGAACATGAAATCCATGCTTTCCAGGCTTCAATCCACTGAACTCAGCGTGAATAGTTACGGGAGCATCAGCTGTCTAGACACACAATAAAATTACTGCATGTTAGAATTCTGGTGAAATAGACATTCACTGAAAATGCTAGAGAATACAGTGGGCGACTTAGGCGATACAACTAAGGAAAATCATAACTTTTCGACACTTATCTAAATTCAGGAATTAACTTAACGTTAAATGTTAGGCTAATTCCTTTATAGAGAGAAGCACTTTTCAGATTATAAGGATAGACGGCTCCTGTTACCTACGTTGATCATTGAGACATACATCTCTTCAGAGACCTAGTTTCTCTTCGAAAGAGTTCACCTATGGAGCTTTTACTACTAAATCAGGTAAGGAGTTCCAGTAGTCGACCCCTCTATGAGAGTCTAAATCCCACACGTATTTCATTCAACTTCGGTTTGAGTACCGTCTTATGGAGAGAATTTGAAAGATCAATCACTAAATCACCCTTTGATACACGGTATGATAATGGGAAGATATTTAAATGGTCTATGCTTTCATCATAAGGAAGGTGTGACATACCTTTAACTAATTTGGTTTCTACCCTCTGTACTCTATCCAGGATAAGTGCCTCCTCGAAGCATGGACTCACCACTTGTATGCAGTATTCTAGATGAGGTCCGACATATGATGCATGGAGTACTTAGAACATACACTCATCTAATGGATGGAAAGCCTTTTCGAAGTGCCCATAGCATTCGAAAAGCCTTAGCTGAGGCTCCATTACAATTTACCGTTGTTTTCAAGTCATGGCTTACAATAATTCCTATGTCTTTTTGTCCCCTACCATATGGTTGTCCTGTGTCCCTCAGAGAGTACGACGTGTAAAACCTTTAACCCAGGTGCATTACCGCGCTTTTTTTGGAACTAATTTCCAGACTCCATAGGTTAGCCCTTTCAATTAATTTATCTAGATCGTTTTGTAGTACCAACCTATCATCGTTATTATTTAGTTTTCCATAGCTTAATATGGTCCGCAAATAGTAAGGAAGATGAGGTTAGAATTTTTATCAGTTCATTTACGTATAATAGGAATAGCTGGGGGCCAAGTACAGTTCCCTGAGGTACTCCACTTAGTACTGCTTTCCACTCTAACAGTACACCACTAACCATTACTTTCTTTTCTTCAGGTAGTTGCTTAACCACTCACATAGGCGTTGGTCTAGTCCAAAACGTTTGATATTACTTAGAAGACCTAAATGGGATCCCTCATCAGATGCTTTACTAAGATCGATAAAGACGTCCAAAGATGGTTCTTGTGATATTAGATGGTTGGAGGCAGCCTGGACCCAGGTTTCGTGCTAGTTGGCACTCTTTAGCAAGGCGTATCTGCAACCCTGAAGGAACTCATGTACCTTTTGAGACTCGAACCCGTGACACCCAGTGCTGCAGTTACCACTGAGCTATTCGGGTTTGCAACTGACCTCCTGTAGGATACTTTGGTTGGACATCAGTTACGACTGTCCAATCAAAGACGGTTCTTATCCCTGGCTTCAACCTGTTGTTCCCTAGCTAACGATCCACTCAAACAACTTGTAATATCGATAGAATTTATTCCCCAATTTTCCTTTCTTATTCAGGTTACGAACAATTAATATAACGAAAAACCACTGAGCATATACCCGGCCGGAGCACTCCTTTACTTCGCTAAGCCAGAAATATTGCTGGTGAAGAAGTAAGGTTGGGCATGACGTAAGCAACCCCATCCTGTAAAATAAACACTGCTGCAGAAACTTCAAGCCACTATCTTGAAGCCCTATGTTCCACTGGGGAACGTGAAGGAAAATATATATATACCCATGGAAATATTTCCTGCGTCCATATTTCTCAAAAAGTTACGTCATCAGATTTCGCATCAAAAATACAGTGAATTTTTACTTCATCATTACTTACATCTTGAGAAAACCTGACAACTCCTTTCACACCAGCTGTACCGGTCATGACACAAACTGCCTTCATGCTTCCAATCAGAGTAGCGGTCACTTTTGAATTGCCGCGAGCTGGACAAAACTTCTGTAAGGCACGGCGGTTTTCAAATGTTCAAACTGTGCTTGTCTAATTTCAGGTCGGCTACGAAGTGTGCAGGGATTGGTCGCCCAAGACGAGGCAACAGATGACCAATATGAGTGCCCCTTGCCTCTCATCTAGTTGTATTGTGGTTGGTTGTAAATATAGTCCTTGACGTTGAGTCTTCGTTCTTATTAGCACGCGGCACTTGTGTGATCACACTGCTAACGTGTGCTTTGCTCTCTGTTCCAGATCACTGCTTGACTACTGGGATTACATAAATGGCGAGCCTGCCAGCTAAAATACTGTCCTCTTCCAAGTCTCTACTCAATGAGGCTTCCAAGAACCCTTCTCATGTCAAACAGTCAGCAGCCAACGAGGTTGTTGATCAATTACCTGAAGTTATGGCTCCAGCCTTTAAATCAAATCAGCCTGTGTCGCGTTATGTCCATCCTTTGCCGCATAAAATGGAGTTCGGTAATGGCTTCGATCTGCGGTCGGACAAGGTGCGTCGATACATTGACTTGATGAACGTGCCTCACCCAAATGCATTCGTCATCGATTGTGTTGGACGGTCGTTGGAAATGCACATAATTGGTTTGGATTATGCGCATATGCCCTTGATTACCCTCTTGAGCTTTCTTAGAGCACGTATAGTGCCACCAGTACTTCATATTGAATCGCTGAAAAGATTCAGTGAGTGCAACCAGAGACAAGGTGAATCAACCAGCTAGTTCACCATACGTCTCCGCAAGCTTGCGCGTCAAGCTATGCAGGACACGATGTATTCATAAGTTGAAGACGCTGTATTTTCCAAGTTACTGCAAGGTATTGACTTCCGTTACAGGAAAGATTTAAACTTGCACACTCCAGCATCTATGGCAGAAGCCGAAACTAGGGCACGCATAGTGGAAAGCCTGGAATAGCCAGGAACCACATACCCACAGGTAAACGGAGTGGGATATCATAACAGGGCAACAAAACCCCACAGAATCCCACACCACAGTGGAAAGGACGTCCACAGTCGCAACCTACCTCAAGCAACGATTGCTACTACTGCAGGCGGTTTGGCAAGCTTGCTAGGAGTTGTGGTCACAACGCAGGTGAGTCACATGTCGATATGAATTGTGTACCTACTGTAAACCTAATTGGTGTCATCTACTCACCGAAAGTTGTGAGTTACATAGGTGGAAAGTGTGTTATGTTATTTGACTCAGGAGCAAGTTGTTCTGTCATACATTCCTCATGTGTTCCAGAGACGTTTAGGCCCACAATAGGGACTCACAAGTTGTGGCTTACGACAGCCAATGGAGATCACATGCAATCCCAGGGAGTGGTCCTACTACCTCTTAAATTGGGAACACTGTCACTTCAACACACTTTTATCGTCTCTACCCAGGTGCCGTGGCAAATAATCCTGGGAGTCGACCTTCCAGAAAAGCTGTCCAGGATAATAGATTGTAGTCAGATGACTCTTATACTGAAGGACTGTTTCATTCCATTTATTACAGGGAACGACTTACAGCACGGCGCTTTTGGCCTGCATGGCGACGCTAAGATTGAGAAACAGCGAATGCTAGTGACTATACAACCCCTACCACCGTAAACGACAGCCAGCTTCAATAAAATGCTAGACAAATATGTGGACTGTTTTGACTGGGATGGAAAAACCTGAGGAGAACAAAACTGGTCCAACACCACATAGAAACGGGCAACGCCCCACTTTTTAGACAACCTGCTCGGCGATTACCTGCACAGAAGGAGCTTAATAGGTAAGCTGATGAACTGTTAGAGAAAAGTGTCATCAAACCATCCGTATCTCCAAGGGCTTCCCCAGTAGCTTTAGTTAAGAAATCGAATGGGACACTCCGGTTATGTGTAGATTGTCGTAAGTTGAACCTGTTATATAGACGAGACTGCTTCCCCCTACCACGCATAGACGACACTTTGGATGCCCTAGAGGGGTCGAAGTGGTTTACCACTCTAGATTTGGCATAGGGATATTGGCAGGTAGAAGTACACCCAGATGACAAGCAAAATCAGCATTCAAGTGAGTTTGAAACAATGCTGTTAGGGTAAGTGAATTCCCCAGCAACATTTCAACACCTCATGCAAACAGTCTTGAGTGATTTTAAACCAGGTAAGTGTTTGGTACATTTAGACAATGTTATCATACAGAGTAAGACGATGACTGAAAATTTCAGTGATATTTCTGAAGTATTAGAATGGATACAGACGGTTGGGTTAAAACTGAACCCGTCTAAATGCCAGAAAAGAAGTGTGCTTCTGAGGTCCCATTGTTTCAGCCGAAGGTATTAAATGTGATCCAGCAAAAGTTCAGGAATTTAAAGACTGGCCGCCCCCGAGTTATATAGTTTTTTAGGGTTAGCCTCGTATTACTGACGTTTTGTACTTAACTTTTCGTTGCTTGCAGCTCCTTTATTCGATATTCTTAAGAAGAAAGATTACAGCTGGACAGCATCAGCTACGAGATCCTTCTATAGACTCCTATCCTAGCATATCCCAGTGTTTCTAACGAGGCAGGTCCATTCATCCTAGATACAGACGCTAGCGACACTGGTATCGGGGATTCAGATGGAGCAGAATAGGTGATAGCCTATGCAAGTCGAGCACTCAACAAGAGTGAGAGGAATTACTGCACCACGCGGAAAGAAATGCTGGCACCGGTCAATTTCGTTAAACACTTTAGAGCATATCTCCTCGGTAGACATTTTGTTGTACGCACTGATCATAAAGCCCTTAGCTGGCTACACAACTTCAAAGAAGCTGAGGTTCAGATTGCCAGATGGTGAGAACACCTATAAGAGTATGACTTTGAATGCATGCATGGACCGGGCAAAAATCATGAAAATGCAGATGTATTGTCAAGAAAACCTCATAGGTATCACAGTGGCTGCCCATCATGCACCGAAGCACAAGTTTCGCTGCTCCAACTGGAGGCCCATACTTGATATAAGTGGCGCGAACTTCAGTCTTCAGACCCTGAACTGGCCTTGATTTACGAACGTGTTCGAAGTGGAGGCGAACGATCGACAACCCAGGAAATAAGTAAGCTTGGATGGGAAACTCGGTGTTTATGGTCTGTGTGGGATAATTTGAAAATTGTCGATAACATCCTCTACTATCAAGATGGACCCACTTATACTCGTCACGTTGTGGCTCCACAGTCGGCACTATCCACATTACTATTGTCATTGCACTAACATTTGTGCCATGAGGCCCCGGGAAAATGATCGAAGCGGTTAAAAGGCGTTATTGGTGGCCTCATCAGAAGAAAGAAATCATAGATTTCTGTGACTCCCGCGAGGTAGGCCAAACTGTTAAGGCTCCGCACAAACATAATAAGGCCCCCTTAGAACCCATTATAACTGGCCATCCAAATGACTTAATGCAAATAGACTTGGTTGGGCCTCTCCCAGTAACCTCCAGAAATTATAACTATATTTTAGTCATGGTAGACCATTTATCTAAATGGGGCGAGGCTATCGCGAATCCACAAATTGATGCTGTAACCCTCACAGAATCAATTATTGACCACTGGGTCAGCCGTTGGGGGGCACCACTTCAGCTACACTCAGATCGAGGATCCAACTTTGAAAGTGTCGTTGTCAGCCAACTCTGTCGCATAATGGCTATTCGGAAAACGCGCACTACCTCGTACCACCCACAGGGAATGTTTTGGTTGAGTGCACCAATCGGAGACTTAAATCTCTCTTGCAGGCATTTGTAGACCAAACCAACCTCAGGGAATGGGACCGATCACTCTCGCAGTGCATAAGGGCTTACAGAGCAAGCATTCACAAAGCTATGCGTCAAACACCTGATTATATGGTCGCTGGAAGAGAACTCCGGTTGCCAATCGACCCGACTTCAAACACACTAGGAGAGGACACACTGGTTGCATCCGAACACGTAATCAGACTGAGACGAAGCCTGAACAAGGTACACCAAATGACTAGGGATACACTCCAAACAAACCAGAGGCACCAGAAACAATACTATGATAGGAAAGCACATGGATCAGTTGTGGAGCCAGGAGACAAGGTGATGCTACTTAGGGAGGCACCACCTAAAGCGAAGGCTCTTAAATTCCGTAAACGCTGGGAATGACCATTAATTGTAGTAGGGGTGCTAAGTAGCTGCACCTGTAGGATCCAGGATCCCAATTCCTCTCATAGTCTAGTCACACATTTCAATAGATTAAAACCTTTCAGGCAACAGACCTTAGTTCAGGCAAGTCCTGCAGGAACAGTTGCCTAGCGGGCAATGCTCCAATAGGAGAGGGGGTGGTGTGAGGCACGGTAAGTTTGGCGGTTTTCAGATGTTCAAACTGTGCTTGTCTAATTTCAGGTCGGCTACGAAGTGTGCAGGGATTGGTCGCCCAAGACGAGGCAACAGATGACCAACATGAGTGCCCCTTGCCTCTCATCTAATTGTATTGTGGTTGGTTGTAAATATAGTCCTTGACGTTGAGTCTTCGTTCTTATTAGCACGCGGCACTTGTGTGATCACACTGCTAACGTGTGCTTTGCTCTCTGTTCCAGATCACTGCTTGACTACTGGGATTGCACTTCTTGTACTTCTCAAGCATACTAGTGGCGATTGGTAAAAAGGCATTACTTTTACAGTTTTAAAGCCTTTAGAAACACAACGTATTCGTTTTCCTTCCTAAATCATTGGTCTTGAAGAATATAAAGCTGACGTCCTATTCTTCATAATGTTTTTGGTATGAAAGTTATCACGAAGATTGCAATCGGCTATCATTTTGATATATGGCTCTCCAAACGCTATCAGCAGTCCAACTCACCTGACAAATGTATTTGCACTGAGTAGTTCTTTCTTTATGTCAAGAAAGTTTTCGCAAAATGCTTTAGGATCTAGTCCAAGGATTTTCAAATTTTACCCACTGTTTGACCAGCTTTCTGATCACTTTTTGACACATGATGACATGTGTCATTGGCTGTTACAATTATTTGGAAAAGTCAGGTGCTGGTAATTAATAATCATGTCGACATGGTCAAAGCAACTGAACATTCTTTTCCTCGTCTGCCATCATGCATATTGACGATTCATCCAGAGGGCTAACAGAACATATTAACCTCGAAATACTTTGGTTTTGGTTAACTCCACATGGGAACCGGCAATGTGTAAAATAGTTCCAAACATCCAGATTATCTACACCTGACTAAAAAGCAGTACTGTTTGCTACGAAAGGTTTTCAACTACCCACATCGAACAGCAGAATATACCATCATGTAATTTCTGTTTCTCTTCTCAACTGTTGTTGATTGCATCAGGTTGAATACAAACTGTGATAGGTCCAAACCACGAATAGCATTACTTGAAAGTGACGAAATCGATCCAGTTCTTGATGCATGTGGAAAATTGTATGGTCAGAGAGTAGCACTGATAATAATTTATTTCTGGAACAGAAACAAGCCATTTTCATAGGCATGAACATATGTACACCAATTAGAACTGATAAAAACATATGACATGATTTGTTAATTTAAATTTAGATTAAACACTGGTTTACGTGAGAGAAACATTGAAAAGAAAGTACAAATAACTAAATAGATAACTTTTGAAATCCGTTTTCGACCGAATAAGTTGTAAGATGTAGCGTTAAATCTGAAATTCAAGTGGCAATTTACGCAATGCATGTCGATTTCACGAGGAAATTATACATGATTACGTTAATAGTAGAAGGTCAGTGGAATCTCCGTACATATGCTGAATTGAAACATAAGAGATGAAGAATGAACAGTAATTATCGGTAAGTGACTCATAAACTGTCCAAAAGTCTATAAAATTTCAAATTCACCGGTAAGTACACCAGGATTGTGACGTTTGCCGATATGAAACCAACTCTGAACTTGTCAACAGATTTCATGACGAAGGTAGTTCCGTTATTCACCAGGTGTGCTAGCAGCATTCTGAATAACTGCAACGTGCAGGTTCTAGTGATCCGAACGCTCAATATGAGTAACACTAACGTAGAGGACAGCATCACTGTATCAAGGCCTTTGTTGAAGGCAGTACCTTTGAAAAGGAAAGCTAATTATAATATATGTATAAAGCAATACATAGCAAAAAAGTTTGGTTATAGCGTGAGTGATTAAGTACAGTTCGTTTACAAGACTTGCTTTAATCTGACAATACGTTGGGGAATGAAGTAGGCAACTCTCATTTGCTGGTAAAAACTCCCAAATACGGTGGGAAATCAGTATTCTCATTCATTACTGGCTTCTGACAGGTGTACATAAGTTGGACAGTGGAGAGCGGTACTGAGACTGTTAATCTAGAGACATTACAGCGTCATGGAATCGTTGGTGGCACGGAGTGGTTTTATTGCATATCCCCGTTAATTTGAAGCGACATTGTCCGTTGCTACGTTAGTTTACTAACAAGTTATGTTTTTATATGCTTTTTAAATGAAAATTGGCATTTAAAACTTTTCTGACACACATAATATCGGTGGCATAATGTACTTGAAATGCGTTACATTTGCTGCACTTTATCAGGGAATGTCACTTGATACTGATATCTGTGCAATATGATGGATTAAATAAGGAGGGAAATTCAAAATTTCAGCTTTTATTTTCGAATTTTCATTAAAAATCACACTGGCATATTTGGCCTATTTCTCGAGATAATCGCTGTTGTCTTAATTGGTTCGGTAGTTGTTGGTATTCATAGCTCAATTTCAGCACTAATTTCAGTTTTCATGTACTGATAAGTATCAGCTTTTCATTTTAAGACAAAAAGCATTAGTATCATGGTCATAATATGTAGCGCTGTTGTGAACTTGTGTTTCAGTTGGCCCTTATTTTGAGGAAAGATTTAATTCCTACAGTATTCCGATTTCACAGAGATAATTTAGGCTAGTACGTGAAAGGAAACTGTTATCTTAGCTTGGATAAGGGCTTGTTGTTCAGAAAGTAAAGTAGGCTTTATCTTTCAGTTTATTCGTATAAAAACTACTGCGCATCAAATCGCACTGCAATTCCATATGAAGCAAAAGATTGACTGCCTTGCCCTCTCTTCTCCATAAGAAAGTTAATAACACAGGAATTACTTCACAAGACTTTCTATACTAAGTTCAGTAAGCACAAATAGATGTTTTTCCCCTTCAGTGATATGAGTTAATTTATTAACTGTGTAGGCCCACACAGTAATTCATTTGGCAGGGAGACTTCATAATGAAATCAAAAGTGTATATGTTTTGCTAAATCTTGGGTACTTGCTGTATAGACTTGATGTTCGTCAAGGGGTTATTCAACAAGTGTCTAGTGTTGCCACTAGGCTAAAACTATAACCCGTAATTCTGGGAATTGTTGTGATCTTCGTTTTCAGCGGTTCAAAGTCTATTAAGTTTACACAACCACAATACCCATTTCTTACTTTAATGAGGAAAAACTAACTAGGTTTCTTGAAAAAGTAGTGCGTCAGTTTATCAATTTTACGAATTCTGCAGATTGCATTTTATTCTCTTAGTACTGAAACTAAACTATGAGAGGACTGACATTTCCCAGAAGGATACAATGCAAGGCTCATTCGTTCAATCGTAGTCCTTATCGTAGTTCAGTTTCATCATACGTGTATTAGTAGAATATCCCGTCATTGACTTTAGGGACTTACCAGGGAACAGTCTCGTCAATTTAGAGTATGCTGATGATATTGTCCGTCTAGTTGGTGAGAAGTGACCAATGAAGTTGGGAGATATGAAAAGACTACTGGTGTTTCATCGTAGGTGTCTGTGCCCAATTACCTGTGTTAAGTAGTACAATATGGTGAGTAATAAAGCGATTCAACGTATAGTGTTAGGTAGAAATGCGACTCCAAGTCATTATCAGTGACACAGGTGCATTCACTTTGTGTAATCTCACTTATCTAATCAACCCTTATATTTTATTCCTATCACTATCCGTCCTCCCTCACACTTATACTCATTAGAGTTCCATTTAATTTTTTTCTCTACATTTGGGTGCTGCATGGAATTTGATGACTTGAACATGCTCACTTGTGTGAACTAAAATACTTATCTTATGCATTACGTGTCTCCTAATTATTTCATTTTTTTCTTCTTCATTGAGGGCTATCAGTCTTCGTAGACATTCTACTAGATGTCGTCATAGTGTCTGCAAGCAGTCTTTCAATACATCTACCTCACACAAAGCTTTTGTTACAAAGTCTTGAGATTATTCACTTCGGGCCATAGGGCAATTAGTCTGCTTATGTCACTGACGCAATGACATGCAAGATTTGTACATTTCGCTATGAAGTTTGTCTGTAATAACATTCCCCATATAAGGACAGAAGACAAGGGCCAGGCAACAGATCATTTATATTGGAAATCAAGAGATATTTGTATATTTTTATGTACATAATTATTCGTTATCACTGGCAGAGAAACAGCGTCTTCTGATTGGTTGTTTTCTCGCTGAAAGTTAATGTCATCTCATTGTGGCCGTTTCTTTGAAGGTCAGACCATATTTCTGCTAATCGTATCCGCCCACGCAAAGTATTTGTTCTTGGTTTTCTCATGACCAGGATTTGGGAAGTTAACATTGACGTAAATTGCTGTCTATCAATTTTGGCTAGCAGAAAGCTTTCAACACCTACATAATAAATACAATGCTTGTGATAGAAATTCATTGCATTAATGGTTGCGTATATATTAGAAAAAGGCTAACCACGTCATGTTAATTTTCAAAAATACTTTCACTAAATGCCGATACTTCTGTTTAGTACTGATTGCTACTCGTGGTCCATGAAGTGCTTTTTACTGCACTCGCAAATAACTATCAGACTATTGTTATATGGAGTGGTCAGACAGAAGGCGCATGAAATTTGAATGTTAATGTGTATTTGCAGTTACAAACAATGAAATTTTATAGAGTCCTGTAGGGCTGAACGCAGTGGGTTAATAGTGTATTGATTGCTGTGTACATCTTGTATGAGTGAAATGCTTCTATTCGATTATCGACGAAGCTGCAATATCTCCCTGCACGGTTTCTTCACCAAACGTCCACAGGGCACAATACTTGGTATTAACTAAAAGCGGTAGTACTGATATTATTAAAAGTGTGACCTACCTGTAGACTGAGGAACTCTAGTGTAACACAGCAACACATCCCCACATGGTATTCTTTTTGTTACAAAATTCCTGCACATACAAGCAGAATTCATGGACTTTTTTAAATATGGAAGTGTCCCACTGAGTCATGTAGACGGAGGGCTGGAGAAATTTAATACCTCATACACGCACCTGCAGAAATCTAGGTATGTGCTACTTCACGTGAACTCTGGGCCATTTCGGGAAGGAATTTCTTTCATTCGACCCTCCGTTGTGCGCTCAATTATTGTTAGTATATAAATATGTAGTGACTTGGTGAATTTCGTAGTTTGCCTATAATTACGGAACGTAAATAGTTTTAAGGAACACTTTCAGTGGATTTTCTTAAAACCAGTAGTCTTAACCGGCGTCACGATGATTGACACGATTTAAGCAACAAATTGTAACGTGATGCGTTCTGTGGCTGTGAATCGGAGTCACCTAGTTTTGAAGTAATAGCATGCGTCCAATCTTATAAACCTACGGGTGCACTTCCTCCTTTGCGGTACACTACCATATATAGAAGTTAAGAGCACACTGTAATTGGTTGTAGCAGGAAAAACAACTCCGAATCTAAGTATTTTCTAGATTTGAACCTATTTACTTACTTTGGCGACAATTTAATCTTTTTATGAAGAAACTCCTAGGGATGCCCACCTTTACTTGGGAAATCAAGACAAGAGATAAACGCCGTGTTGCTAAGCTATTCAAAAGACAACCATGAGTGAACTAGTATTCGTATATACGTGTTCTAACGTAACCGAGTAATAATCAATGAGCCGTTACTTTTAGTTTTAATTCAAAGACAACGTTACTCCCCCACTAAAATAGTAGTTTCAGGAGACTACTGTACCCTTGTCTTCGAAATACGTTGCCCGATTGTGTTTTATTTCAAAATATGTGTATGCTAGCCATTTGTTATTGTTTATCTATGCATTCAGTTAAACTGTACCACTTTTGTTCTTATCAGTTAAAACATCCGTTAGACTACCAACAAGTTACCACTAGTTTTACATACATAACTTAAACTTTTCTCGTGTGAACGATGTTAATAACTTTATTACTTATCGAATTAACAATTTTTCATAAAGTAAGAACCTGTCTCCACTTTGAGAATTAGTTTCAACCTTCGACTTCTGCACTAGTATGCTTCGTTATACACCGTCCTCCCAACTTCAAGAAGTGCAAAGTAGTGCAACTTCATTCCGACAGGTCACAGAGTGCAAATTACACCCTTGGTGGCCAGAACTTGAGTTGTGTGCCATCAGAACGCGATCTAGGCCTTATTTTAACAGAAAAGCTAGACACCAGTGTAAATTACACGAGGGACGTCGCCAAAGCTTACGCCACTTTACACTTTATGCATAGGCAGCTGGGAGCTCTTACTCCTGAACTATTTCTAACATTGTATACGGCATACATGAGGCCACTCCTTGAGGTGCATAATATCATTGCTCCTCCGCTACTCAAAAGGGATGCTAACATGCTAGAAAGTGTCCAGAGACGAGTGACAAAATGGGTGATCGGCCTCCGCAACAAATCATATGAGGAGAGACTGAAGAAATTAAGTCTTTTCACACTTAGTTACCGTAGTCACAGGGGAGACCTCATCACCGTCTATAAGATCTTAAATGACCAGGCCCATCCTAATAAGAGCATCCTGCCATTAAGTGATTATAGGCTTCCACGAGGTAACCCGCTAAGGATAGCACACCAGAGACCAAGGACTCGAGTGCGTTCACATTTCTTCTCGCTTCGAGTTTTCCCGTCTCTGGAACGCTTTACCGGCGGCCGTAACTACAGCTCCATCTGTGGAGACTTTTAAGCGGAAGCTGGACAATCATGCAGAAATGCATGGTTTGTGTCTCAATGGCTTACCCTCTTAAAATTTGAAACCACATTGTCAATGGATAAGCATACAAGCTAAATCCCCACGACCCGTCCTGTCTTCTCCCACTGTACCGACTACTCTATCTTTTCTTTCTTTCTTTATTATTTCACCTTTATTATTTCACTTATCTCAACCTATATTATCTACACCACAACCTATTATTATCATTATTATTATTACTCTACTTTTATGACTATACCGAATGATCAACGGGTGTTAGGTCAAACTCCATTCACGGCAGCAGCTGAGTCCTAACATACTGCACACTACAAACCACAATCTTGACCAATCCTCACACCACTCCTCTTGGAGTCTACCGGAGCTAAAGCAGTCGAGTGGCGGGATTTACTACGCATAAGTTCACCGAAGATCTGGAACCTCTACCTTACAATCAAGAAGCGAGCTCAAAGAAATCACTGGTTTACACTAGCTCGTAATCAGGATATTGGATATTGGAACTCGTAGGTAATGATAGTAGTTACTGCTAAAATGTAAACGTCTCTTTTCAAACGCACTCAATCTCGTAAACTTTGGATCTTACAACACCCACAATAGTTAATATTCACTATAAATAAGTAAAATACCCGTATGAGGAATAGGGGATACATTTATTAATGATTTAACATAGAACACAAAATCAACGATACTGGAAACTACTTTCTTCAGCAGCGAACTCCGTGAGGTCTCAGGATTTACTGGCCAGCTGAAGAAGAAAACAAAAGGTTTATAGGATGTATACATGAATATCACTATTAATGCAACAATTGATGAGTTAACACGGTAAGAATTACTAGAAATTTATAGGAGTATGCGATTACATCAGTCACTATTTTTGACGCAAGTGAATATTTAGGCAAAGAAACAAGAAGACGTAATACGCCTGACTCGTGTAAGGTATTTGCGCAACACATTTCGAACAATATGATCACACACGGACTTGTCATAGGAATATATATGAAATTAATGAAGAGTTAAGAGGTGAGAAAATAAACTTATGTCAGCTTTAGAGGGTATATTGAAGACGGAAATAACAATGAAGATCATTAAACCAAATAACAGAGGTAGTAGTACATTTTCTAAGGTGTCAAATCAAAGTATACCAAGGAAGATGGTTTACACTTTCAAATTGCTATGGCTTCCACAAACTTTAGCATCCGTCCGAAACACGTTTTATAGATAGGTTTAAAAGATGTGTAAACGTCAATTTTACGTTGTCTCTATAATATGTTTCGAAATAGAGGAGGTGGGTCTCCTGTTGTAACGATTAATAGGTTCTAGGTATTCTATTTGCTTCTGGAGCCATTTAGGAATACGCTCTGAAGCCCTTAATTGCACAGATCGATGAGTCCTCCCTAAATGGGTGTAGCAATTGCTTCTAAACCTTGCGTCCATAGCTTTAATAGATGTCTGACACCACGTCTACATGATTCCAAGATAACACTATGGATTGTCGTTATACAGACGCGCATAATGTAGCCTCAGGTTAATAGCAACTGCGGGAAGTTTATGAAAGCGAACTCAATAATAGGACAAAATGGCACACATCTTAGAAATCTGTACGTACCTGATCACGCCAATGTTTAAGTACTAGAATGTGTTGTAGTGTGCATTTAACTCAGTTATATCTTTTGGCAGAAAATAGCTAATGTTGCAAATGTTCGTAAAACATATTGCAGTTTTCGCCCATACATGAACACCAATTTTTGCTTGTATTAATGGGTTCCATTTACTTTCAGCAATCAAAAAACACAAAAGTTCAGAAGCACGAATTCGATATCAACCATATCTAGCTAGCAATGACTTCGGGCACACTGCAGAATATTTAGGGCACTGAAAAAAGCGTCCATTGGCTAGAAATCAACTGGTGGGAGTGATTCATATCCACTTCTTATACCAATGACATTTGACTTTGCTTAACTGAGTTACATTGAAACTGAGTCATTTGCAATACATAAAACTAACTAATATGCTTTTCTAAATAAGTAATCAGTGAAGTACGCTCTTTAATTTCAGAATAAATTCTAATGGGCCTTCTCACCATAGATTGGAATCCATGTTGGAAAAGAAGCGGTTGAATTCACAGTTTGTATTTTCACTGCGGTGAGCAACCTGCATGTCTGCATTCATTCATTGCATACTTCCATGTTTTTATATTATAACTATTACAGTACTGTACATTTAAATATATATTCTTCGGTTCCCACAACAAAAAATAGGTACTGCACATCAGCTGATCACAGAATTTACAGCCAAACACGGGCTGCCAGCAAGCTGCAAAGAGATTTTTCGAAAGCCAGTCGTCGAATTGTACGCGAAGCATACATTGCATTCCAAATAATCATCGCATGAACTATATATTTAAGCCTCCTGCCATATAAACAATACGTCCCTGTTTAAGAACACTATCAAACAACAATTTTCAGATAAATCCACTCAACAAGAGCAAAATCAGTACCAAAATCACATCAACTGCATTTGCCTAAACGACCAGCCATAACTCGAATCATTTAAACCGCGCAAACACCGACAAGGTGAAGCTGGTAGCACCACTACAAATAGGTGATATGCCATATAATCGCCTGGTGGCACGAGTACGTGGAAGAATTGAAAGATAGCACTTATCATGTTCACCAGATTCCGTTGATAAAGCGACATGCGCATATTCCAAAGGTTATCCTGTGCCTTCAAAGACACGTCAAATAAGTCTACAAGACCTCTGAATTGTGTCAAAAAGCACATTTAAGAGTAAATGTTTTGGATCCTTTTCCTTATTCTTCGGTAGTTAAGATGGGTAAATTCACTGAGAATGTTGAAGTATCGCAAAATTAAGTGAACCAATCAGGTACCTTCAGCCATCTATTGAGTAGTTATAGAGATTAGGTAAGAGTTGAGTTTGGGTAGATGGGTTTGAAATTCAATCAATTTAACGACGGTGATGTTAGCCTGGAGACAATAAAGCCATGTGATCTCAGTAGATGGCCTTCTGATTGATAGATTACTTAAGTGACTGCTAAATGTTTCGCATAAGTATGATGAAAGTGTCAGTAAAATATTTTTACATGAAAAGATTAGCAATAATATCGATAGGGGATGAAATCTGAGCTCCTTACAAGCGAACGGGACTTCAACTTCGTTTAGTCACATATGGTCTGTTGCAATTTCATTGCTTAAGTGACACAGCGTCATGTAGTGCAAGATGCTACACCTAGTCACTTCCAGAGGATTCAAGCCAAACAGAACGATGGAAGATGTTTATAACAACCCAACTCCAAAAAGCACATCAGAATGTACAAGTAGAAGTATTTCGACTTAATAACGGCTATAGCGTTCACCCATATTGTCAAAGTCAGAAACAAGGTGGAAACCACACAAGTGGTGTAACAAGCCTCTGGGTACTAACAAGTTTTCATCACAACCAATAAAAACCCATGATTCTCTGGAAGTTTTGTTCACATTACGGAGGGAAAATATGTGTCAACAAGAATTATCAAACAATTATAACTCCTAGAAATAGCAGGCACTGTTTTAGGGTGAGAAAATTCACTGATAGGCTGAATGTCGATTAGAATTCTGGTACCGCAGGTTAGTGTCAGACAATGCTACTCAGAATCTTCGATCTTCGGCATGTCACTGTCAGAATACTGAGTTTCTTTGTGACTGATGCGCAGACTAAGAATACCCAACCACTGAAGGTTGTATGTCGTCTTCTTAGCAAACCATATAAACTTCATAGTTTAATTATCAGCCACTATGAGAAGGCCGACTCAAAGATTTAATACAGGCTGAAGCAAATTTTACGTATTTACTCTCAACACTGGGTATATGAAGCAGATAGACTTAGAGTACTTTATATTGTAAATGATGATAGCCTATGAAAATTTCAAATCCGGACATGCTTAGTAACTAACCACTTGAAGGAAGAACAGTGTGTTCATTTCGCCGTTGGAGCTCAACGGAAACATTTTACACTGGAAGTCATCATTTGAACTGTCTGCAAACAAGGCGCAAAATCAAATCAGCCACAACAATAAAACAGTTAGTATTCAACAAAATCTTGAGGCATCCTTTTGAGAATCAGCGGAAAAATAGGTTTAAAACAATATCCACATGAATAACTGGGATTTAAACTTATTTAATCGGTTCGAGTGAAAAAATCAAACACCGAATAGTGGCACTTACCTGCAATACAGTCCCCGAATTAATAGTCCTTCTTGCTACATGAGAAAAAGCCAGTCATAGCAGCAAAACCAGGAGTTTCTATCAATTAGTTCAACACAAAACAGACTCATTAAAGGTTTGCTAACCAACCACACTAGTAATGAGGACACGACTTTACGGTTACTTCTCTGAAAACCAGAAGGAAATGTGCCAAACGGTCACTGTAAACAGTCACCACCATACATGTCCAGATAGCGCCTGATTAGAAACAACTTGATACAGAGCTTTGGAAAAGTCCATATATGTGCGGATTGCAAAGGAAATAAGAGGCAGTTCATTTCGGTGGTTTGAGACTAAGGTTTAAAATATCTGCCTTATTTTCGGCGGGACATTAGGTACCAACTAATATCATGCATTCATTTCTTCGTTTAATGCAGACCGAATTCCACTATCAGGTTTTCGCGGTGGCCACCCTGCTAGGATGACCTGCCATCTCGGTGCACTATGAATTTTAAGTAGATAATTGGAGGCAACTCTCTTCTTACCAGACTACAATCACATATTTCATCTCAGAAAAGGATAATAGCAAACCGGAATAGCTGAGTGGGAATTCTCTGACTGTATCACTGACGGACCAGCGTCGAAAATTCGGAGTGGGCATATGTTTTTCCTCAAGATAGCACATGTGCCAACAAGCACAAAATCTAGGTCCAAGGATTCCTGGCAGTCCCCTCAAACTATTGATCCAACTGAATCTTTTACGACGCGAAGCCATTGGCACGTAGGGAAGCTTCTCAACGAAAAAGTAAAATCTGAACTACCTAGTAGCATGTTTTCCATCTAACTTGCACATCGACTCACAGCTTCTTCATGGTGGAGGGTTCGGCGAATTCGTCTTCATCGTTAGTCAAATGATCGTCACGACAGGGAGCTGTGTGGTCTTAGTTAATAAACTGAAGGCCATATGGCGCTCTTGGTTCGTCTGAAACTCTTTGCAGCCACTCAAATAATATAGAAAAGATGAGAAATGTATACAAAGTTTTTATGGGATTCATTCTGAGGAATATTCAAACAGGAGGTTATTTAACTAACGATTAATGTCAGGGTGAGACCAGTCTCTTCTAAGTGCAGACACAGTGTCATCTTGGGCCAATTCTGACGAAAAGACTGGCCACAGGCAACCACTGTGGAGAAGACCAGATTAAACTATCACACCCCTCCACTGCAACCACAGATAGCTAAGTGCATTTTGACGCAATCTGTTCATGTGGTTGTGCAAAACTTGTGCGTGCTGATGCTGGGAAGTCGATGACGATGATGAAGCTGGACCACCACTTCCGTGGAGATTAGCTAATCTTCTACAGGAAGTCGAGAGAATAAAGAATCAAGTCATCAGTGGTCTGCAACATTGACTGTATTTATTACGGAAAGAGCACTGTGGAGACCGAAGGGCAAACCCGAAGATTTACCATCAGGAAGCTCTGAATAAAGCTCAGCCTATGTATTTTCTCTTCCAATTTGTTACTTATGGAATTTCCCACCTCCTCACTTGACATCTTCCTTGTGAGCCGATAGATTCAAGGTGAGCCCTGAAAATGTGCCAACAGTCGGAATAGGTAAAACTACCGGGGAAGCTTCCCAGATCGAAGAGAGTTTGCCGGCACTGAAAGCATCATAAACTTTTGATTCGTTTACTTAATTTCTACTCCCTACATCTCTCCGGACTTCATCATCGCCATGGTTTCTCGTTTTCTTTTATTTTGTATCTTATCTGTCCTCCATACGGTTTTTCTTTTGTATTTTATACTCACTGTTTGGATCAAATCTACGTTGTTTTTAGAGCTCATCTAGAGGGTCGACAGATGAATCGAGACTATACCGAAAGAAACCATATATTGCAATTATAATAAACGGACTCCTTATTCTTAATGTATTCATTTGAGCGAAAACTGTCAAGAAGGCAGATCTTCTACGTAGCTATGTACCGCAGATCTAGCACTGTTATAAAACACTGTGTAGATTTGACATCAAAGGAATAACTCCATGCTCGTTACAACGGTACTGCATTCTGCTGCAGTTTTCACGGAATTTTCGAAAATTCAGTAATATGAACGAGTTCAAAAGCTTATTATATCATTCTTTCCACGGCAAAATTTCTTAAGGTAAGGATCCTATTGTGGAGGAAATATCTTATGAAACACCTTTAAACGTTGACAGTTTAAATTATCTAGGTTGTTCTAATTGCCATAAGTTGGAGGCATTTGAACTTATTTTTTGTTACTGCGCGAAGCTGTTATGGTTTTTGCTTTTTGGAAGCGTCCTGCTAAATCTGAAACCCAAAAAATTTCGTGTGAAGGATGTACATCAGTATGTTTAGATTTTTAAATTTACACTTCCGAAGGATATAGAAGGATATCAATTTTCTCATGTGCGGTATGCGTTTATGGTAGCTGGCTGCGTTTTGACGGGTGGCCTTTTGCGGTTATTGTTTCACTGGTTTCCCCAATGGATGCTGTGGTGCACTCATAAAAGTTCGGAACTCCATGAGGCTCACAAGGTGAAAATCAAGGTTGGAATATACTTTTTATAATATTGTATTCTTCCTCTCCAAGGATATTTCAGGTGTATTTATACATAATATTGTGTATCCTTCATCAGAAAGCCCAAGGTTAGGTTCATATTGACTTTCTTTATTTTCGCAATGCGACGTTGGGGTTTTCTTCTTGTAAGTCTTCCATCTGTCTTTTCCGTTAGGTCTCTGGATAACTCTTCTGTAACGTCTTCATTGACTCTTGAAGACCAGACAAAGCACCCATACTTTATACATAAAAAATTAAAGTATATTTGGAATTTCGAGAACGAACAATTTGAAGTACTACAGTAAGTTTATTGCATTCATTTAACCTATATAGTAGGGCGAGTTTAATTAGACGTGTGCCATAATTGACTGATGACTTCTTGAGTATTCTTGACTTGCTGAAATGAATCACTTCAAGGTTGTAAGCAGAGATCTTAATGTGTGCATAGATCGGATATATACCAGAGAATACAACTAAATTTCGAGTTGTACCTTTAAATGACTGTCGACTTTTCCTGATGGCTGCATTATTC
The DNA here is from genome assembly GCA_944472155.2 of Trichobilharzia szidati. Taxonomy (NCBI): domain Eukaryota; kingdom Metazoa; phylum Platyhelminthes; class Trematoda; order Strigeidida; family Schistosomatidae; genus Trichobilharzia; species Trichobilharzia szidati. Next base: position 81,581,643 of record OX235279.1, on the reverse strand, counting down.
AGTGCTTGTTGTGAATAGAAAGATATTCGAGTTCACCGGTCACCATTTGCTATAATTTAATAGTCTATCTATTCATGATAAACACTCTTCCTCAGACATTCTTCAAATTAGTTGTTTGATAAACTAAGTGCCTGATGAACAGTCCTGTAACATTATCATTTGCACAGCAAGCACTATCACAATGCTGGCATCTCGATCGTTTTGCTACTTTTGTGCCCTTAATATATTGACATTTTAATAACCTCTTGTAAGCTGTCTTCAAATTTAAGATTCATGTAAACAAGTACCAAGCTAATGTAAGATGACCTGCTTTTATCACAAGGTTCTTGAAAAATGGTAGTTAGTTATTGCATGAGGTTAAAGTACATCTCAATGCTGATAGTGACATTAATTTTCTGGTTCTTCTTATATCACAGGAACTGGGATGAACGTTCGTATGATGAAATTCTAAACGCACAGGCTCTGGACTCGGAATTGATCGAAACCCGCCGAGATTTGTATGGAATTAATAAAATTGATGTCAGTCTTACTCCTATCGTAAGGCTTGTTTTGAATGGGGTAAGTTGCCTTTGATGATTATTGGCATCATCATTTGTAAGGTATTTTAAGTTATCTGTGGCTTTACTTAGTTTGAAAATTTCTTCCTTTAAAGATAACCTAAACTCAAGCCTTCTGTGATGCTTTACTGAAACTTGGTTATAATAACTCATATTAATATCACTGAATGTATTGAATCAGTTGTCTGTAATAAGTATTACGCTCGAATGGAGTCCTTGGGCGTACTATTAATCAGGTGGTACTGATAACTTGTAGCTTGCCATAAACTGACAAAAACTATTTCAATATGTGGAAGGATCCGCGAAATTGTTAGTATACTTCGAGTTGTGGCGAGCGAATTAGACATGTATTGGACACTATTCTAAGCCTAAATATTTCACACTCATACGATGTTTTTATGAAATGATTCAGTGGTCCTGCTGAAGTTGGGCATAGTACTTTATGTGAATTAATCAAAATCAAACGTGTAAAAGTTATTTTGTATGACAGTCAGGCTTAAAAATTAACGCATTTCGTGTATGAGTTGTGGCTACTAAATCTAGCAATCATCACGACTTTAGTATCCCAGAATTCTAAATTTCGATGTTACCACTGGGAAATAACAGTTTTTTTATTTCACTTTATTTTATTGCTCTTTCTTAGTGCCTTACTCCCTTCCACTGTTTTCAAGTATTCAGCTGTGCAATTTGGTTTTGCGTCGAATACGAAATATATGCCACTTGTATTGCTGTTTTTTCCGTAACTTCACTCATATTTCAAGTTTACGAGCTTCGTAAAGTAAGAAACGTGTAATATACCCCTTTTGCACATTATATATATGTATTAATTGTGAGCTATTTCATTTATTTATTTTATTATTTCCGACAGTTGCTTAGGATAACGTTGCATTTCATGGTGAAATTTGCCGTTGCCACTTATCATCACATGTAATATGTATTTGCAGAGAAGCAATTAAATATGCAATTGTTTAACACTTACGTCCTACTGAATGCATATTTTAAGGTTCTTATATAGTGACGGCTTTTTTTATTGAATCGCCAGAAATACGCTGTTTTCCCTTTGAGGACTTGAGAAAACTTAGTCTTTTTAATTTCTCTACCAATCTACTATGTGGAGACTTACAATGCAGATGGAGATATTAAAACGAAAATTACCATAGTAGAAGTGTTTCTCAATTCTGGCTATTTTAAAAACGTAATATTTTGTTTTAAAGTTTTGAAAGATGAACTTAGAACCGTAAATTAGTTCTCTGCAAATTATTTAATGGGTTGTCATTGTGTGAACTGTGTAGACTACACTGGTTTTTATGTGATATTAACGTTAACTGTTTAAAAAACAGTAACGATATAAAACAGGCTATTTTTACTTTGCTTTGTTTGAATTTACGGGCCACATCTTTTAGTATCATAATAATCATTCCTTACTTTCTACGAAATTTCCTGCATTTTATGCAGCAAATGGGTACTTCTTATATGTATATAAGATCAGTTTTAGAGTTATTCAGCAGTACATTGGTTGAATTAGGTATCAGACGATGATTCTATATTAGCTGTTGTACTGACTCTTAGTGTTTCCGAAGGCTTCATTGAGTGTACTTAAATAAAAATGAATGGGGTAATCTTGTTTATTTCTAATCCTTTAGTTTTTATAAACTTCCTGCTGCATTTTATGGATTCATTTTCATTCCCACACATTATAGTTGCCACACTTAAAGCTTACTAACATATTTACCTTAACTTTTTCAAGTTCGAATCATGTTTGATGCGCTCAGTGTAGAACTGCGGTTCGTTAAAATGAACACTCTGATTCAAATTAGAGGTCTGTGATTTGAACCTTAACCGAGATTCGGACGGTTAGGTAGCACCATGGTCATGTGCTTCATAATAGCCACCAGTGCAAACATAATTACTGTGAGAAATATATAATGCAGTTTATTCGTAAGCTGTGGATTAAATTCGATATTGGTTTTGAATCATGTGTTTCGGTTTTTGAAGCTAGTCAGGCTGCTCATTAGAATGCATTATAGCTAAGCTCTTTCTTCTTTAAATGTTAGATGGTAGGTTAATAATTTATTTTAAATGCTAGTTCTGAGTAAATTACACAATCTTAAAAATGCACTTGATAAATTTAGAATGAATGAGGTATTTCTGAAATCTAGTGAATAGCATTAGCATGAATAATCAACTAGAAAGTGTAGGACACACTAAGTAGGTTTTTATTTATGAACAGTAGTAAATTGATAATGTATGTAGGAAGTGATTATTACTAAATGTGAGCAAAACGTTTAGCTCTATTTCTGACTTTAACGGTCATAGTGACTAAGTTTATGCATTCGAAAATTTGATTCGAACATAGTGAATAGTCGTTAGGCAAAGAAATAAAAATTCTGTTACTGAATAATAGTTTGCACACTTATCTTCTGAAAATTGGCGTGATTTTGTGTGAAAGTCGTACAAACTACTTTCACATGAAACTGGGTGAAACTTTAGACTGACTGTTTTCACTTTACCTTTTAAGTCAGTGTTGGATTTTCTGAAATTTAGCGAGTTCACTCATCAAATTACTGAGATTCACTACTGCAGTTTGTGATACCACACAGAAAGAAATAAACAACCAAATAAGCAAAATATAGACAAACGAATAGCAACAAAATTTCGAGAGAAATAGTCAAACATTGGCGCATTATGGTGATTTTGCAATTCATTAAAACTGTGTGTAAAATACTCATTAGTTCCTGTAGGAATTCATTATTTTTATGAGTCTCACTTTCGAAGTTGAACACGCTTGATTTCAGCTTGAGAAGATGCATATTGTGTCTGAAAATCTACATGGAAGTTACCATTTTAAAATAATTTATGCATGACTGTGTTACAGTCAGTACTTGGTGAATGTTTATCGAATGAAATAAGTTTTCATCGTTTATTTTACAATACTTAATGAAATTTTCATACTGTTATTATTTGTTTTATTCAAAGCATAAACCTGGTACACCATGGCACCAAGAAATACACTACACAAAGTAATTTAACAACAATATGAGGAGAAAAATGAAGGATAAGAGAGTGATATACCAACAAAATGATCGAATAAGCATTTTAATAGGTTACATGAGAGAAAATGTTTGTCACTTTTGTTTTACTTATCAATAGTAGAAGGAACAAGAAAGCTCCAGCATAACTGCCACTGGTTTCGATTTTGAACTGTATCTTATAACTCCTCAACTCGCTGAATTACAAGATCCTTCAGATCCCATCAAAAAAGTTGTGATTAATCAACCTACACTATTTCAACACAACTACCTTTCATCACATGGAGTCATCTTGTGGGCTGATCAGTTCTTCGTTTCTTCCAATTAGTCCCAGGGTCACCCAAAATTGATATAAAAGCCGCTTGGACAATATGCATTATTTATGGACAAATCAATATCCAAATAATTATATACAATTGGAAAAATACACTACCTCAGGTTTCCAAATATGCATAGAGAGTGTTCATCAGTAATAATAGGTTTCTGAATAAAATACATCTTCGTGGAATGTAATCTGAAATTTCTGTGAACCATTTAGGTAACTCTTACTCACTTAATCCTTTAAAATCTTAAGTTTTTATGATGTCAGTAGTTTTAATGATCAGACAATCTTTATCAATAAACGGCAATAATAAGCATCCTTTATTATCCATTAATTATGCAGAATGAACGTGCGTTGAAGGAAACTGTTTGCATTTCTTCTAAAGTCAGTGTTTGCAGACGCTGTGGTGGTGAGGAAGGTAAGTAGATATAACTTGCATGGTTCCTATTTTATGATTTAAATATTAAAGTCATTTCATTTTCCTCACTATCTATATTTTACTACTTAACAAGGTGTACATCAGTCATTCTATCAACTAATTTTAAAACATGCACAGAACTCATTTTTCTTTGTATCTTTTTCTGCAATCGCGAGGTAAAAGGCTTACTAACTAGTCCAGCTTAGCATACTAAGCTCTTTGCTTTTCAGCATAGTTTTGCCCATCAAATATATATATATATATATTATATAATTCCTTATAGTCAAATTGTTATGAATGTTTTTGCACAAGTGAATGAGGACTAACTCCTGGTATTTGAGCAGCGGGACGTTACTATGCTTATTTATTTCACCGACACTTTTAATGGTCACATGAAAGTAACCTTTTCATTTGGTTCAAGTATTTATTTACCTTACCGAGAAATAACTGCAGAAAAATAGTCATGGTGAAGAGTCATTTCTATTGGTGCGCGTAATAAAACCTAATCATTAATAAAATATGAAATACATCTTAGCTACACTTAATAAAGGCAACTCTACGTAGGCACGGTCTGCTGTCTTAATCTACTGTTGTAAAAAAGTTACCAACCGATTGGTAACTGTGTTACGTAAGGCATTTGACTTCATGTGTTATGTTTTGGTGCACAGTTCTAAGTTAGGCTGTAAATGCTAAAAGTCATAAAAGGGTTCCTTAAATTCAAGTTCTAAGTAAAGTTAGACCTTAATCGATTCTGTTTTACAGACAGAGTCATTTGAAAACGTGACAATTTATATATTTGGCACAAAAAATTGAAAAACTTTGTGCTATACTCCATAACTTTAAATTTCAATGGAATGTTATATATTATTTATGGTTTATATTTAATCCTGTGGAAGACAGTTATTCTTTGTTTTTAAGAGGTCATACATTTTTTCGCGAAACATTTTATCGACCATGCTTACTTGAACTATGCAAAGCATTTTTCTTCCAATAATAAAGCAGTTTTCATGACTGAAAATAAGTTACTGGATAACTGTAACCTTCAAAATACCAAGTACACCACCTCACATCATACTTATGTTACAACATAAAAAGTAGCAATAGCTGTAGTAGCTTTGATTATTACAAATGAGATATTAATTCCATGTTACTCTCTACTAAATTACTGTACAATCAGCACTTAACATGTTTAACGTCTGTGTTGAAGGAGTCGAAGTTTCGACCTCAGAGTAATTTATGAAGAAATTATCTGATTTAACACGATACGTATGGTGTCTTTCGTCATCCATTTCCTGCCTTATTATCCCTAAGACAAGTGGTCGAAATTTTCATTTTAGCCTGCACGCATTTGTTGTGATTCAGGCGTCTCTAACGATAACATTTACGACCAAAACCACCATTTTTTACAGTATATTTTGGAATCTGCAAACCATAGTGTCTGCCAATATCTTTTTGTGGGCCTGCGTGAAATCAACTGATAGCTAATTGTTGAATGAGTCGTATTTGAAGTCGGTCATGCTTAAATACTTTTCCTATGTGTGTTTTAAAGTACTCGTAATCTGAACCTGATTGTTAAAGGTTAGGATGAAGAATGTTTAGCCTGACATATATGCTCGCATTCTCATAGTTGTACTTATAAAACCTATACACACAACACCACATTCGGAAGTTTTCATTGTTATGGCCGTAAAATTTTTGTCACAACAACATTCGAGCTGTTCGTTTTTAGGTTGTTGCCTTTAATTATTAAGTGTTGATTTGAAGGAAATTGATTGGCTATAGGACTGATTCCAGTTGTTTGCATGATTTAAACTTTAATAAAGTTCGGCTAGGTGGCAGTTGATATGATGACGGAAACGCAGTTAAGCATTCTGTGTAACACATTTCGTCGAATAAGGTGGGTAGTGAGCTAATCCTGACACAGTCAAGGTTTACTATCATATTCGACACTCAAATAAGAATATGTGGTTTTGCTATTTTAATTAACTTCACCATAGGACAGCTCTTATGAAAACATTGTTGGTCTTGTTGTGTAGCTGGCGAACGTGATGGATTTTAATTATGGAGTTGTTAGGATAAATAAGTACACATATCTCTTCCGATGTATATCCTTAATGCGTTCAAATGTTTTTAAGTTTTATAGTTATTCTGTCACTTTCAGATTCAGCAAAACATGCAATCATGGTAAACCGAAAGGAATAGTCATAGAAACAAAAAAGGTGATATTCCAAGCTACCGTTTAAATTCTTTCACTGCTTATTTGTGCGACGTAATTCATTCCAGCATTTAGATATCAGTCACGAGAATACCGCATAAATATATGCTAGCTTAATGTTGTCCGATCTCTTCAAATGGTTTGGTACTTGAAAGTTTATGAACAGCACTATTATTCTTAAATGCACACTATTTTACTGGGAAGAGCAGTTTTAGGGAACAGATGCTGTTAGTTTTAGCTGCGCTATACTGGAAGTAATCTGCTGTTCTTTTACTGCCAAACGGAGGAGGAAAAGCTACATATACCAGTTATCTATTTTACTATCAGTAAATTTTTAATTTCGAAGTAAAAATAAAACATTTTGTTTTATTTCTTATTTTTAAATAATCAGATTTTGAATTAGTCGACTCAACCGAATTGGTACCAGGTGATTTAATTGCGATTCCAAGTAGTGGATGTCTGATGCAATGTGATGCAGTTTTGTTAATGGGCAATTGTATTGTAAATGAAAGTAGCCTGACTGGTATGTCTTTAAATTGATCATATTTAAATTTACAAGGTGTAAAGTCAGAATCATTTTGGTTCACACGATCTGTCATCCATTCGAAATATTTTGATCTTATTTACTCTTGAAGTTTCAGAATGAATCTTGTTTTGAGGATAGTTTGTCATCAGCACATTTTCATTATAAACAGGGTTGGTAATAGTAGTAGAAGTATTAGTAGTAGTGGGAATGCATATATTATATATCATAAACTTTAGTTTATTCCAGTATACTTCCGACAAAACCTAATTGATATGTAGATTTTTGATAAGATATGCCAATTACTAGGTCTTTGCTTCAATGTCTGTTTCGACATGATGGCTATGTCAGTGGCTTAATGTTCACTTATGACATATCACAGTTCGACAATCTTATCTGGGTACAATAAAATGAACCTTTTGTATTGATTTCAACTGATCTGACCTAACGACACAGTGCGAACCTTTAATCTACTGTGCAAAGGATCGTATCTTACTGGGTGGAGTCTTATATTGACCAGAATAATAATTTTGCTGCTGTTAATGTTCACAAAATTTCATCTAGATCAAACAAACAGCATATATTACTTAAACAACAATTGAAGACAGATATTTTGGTAATTTATGGTGTTTTCAGAATATTATTAACTGCGATTAATCCTTCACCTGTTTGATGTCAATTTCTCTTGTTTGATAATGATCTCCAGATCACGTATTGATTTGCTTTCGTCTAACTCAACAGACAGATTTGGAAGCCAGTTACTACTTTGGCATTTAAATTTCTAGCAAGAAATTGGTGGGAAAGATTAAGCGAGAATTAATATTATTATCAGTATTGTTACAATAATGATAATATTACGGTAATGTGAGAAAATGTGGAGAAGTGATTTTAGCTGTCAGCAAGGTGTCTGCATGCCTAACGTTATTATTTGTTTCGTATTTTTGTTTAAATACATTTAAAACAGAACTCATTGTAAATGGTTCAGAGTAAATTCGTTAAAATATGCAAGTTGATTTGTATTTTTAAAATATTCTGTAATATACCTTTTTCTCCGAAACTAGGTGAGAGTGTTCCAATTACGAAAATCCCTTTACCTAGTTCACAATACAAGAACGTACCATTTGACTTTCGTTCCTCTGCACGACATATCCTATTTAGTGGAACATCTATAATTCAAACACGTGGGGATATCAACAAACGTGTCTTGGCTGTAGTCATCCGAACAGGATTTATGACTACTAAAGGTGAACTCGTACGGTCTATTATGTTCCCTAAGCCTATGAAATTCAAATTTACTCAAGATGCATATCAATTCTTAGGAGCTCTTTGTGCAGTGGCGCTTGTTGGTCTCGTTGTTTCCGTATACTTAATGGTGAGTTGGCGTGTATAGTTTTATTTTTTAGCCCTTCTATCTCTTATTTCTACCATCGCATTTACTAGACCGATATTTTGGTAATAAACTACATTGAATGATATGTAACGCTTTTCAAAATGTATCTGTAAAATAGATTATCAGACTTTCTGATGTTCTGACTGTCTAGGACAGTCTTGGGTTGTCAATCTATTTTTTATATAATGAATAATGACTAAAGGTGGACTGAAGATCTAGGTGTCTGGCGTTCTACAAGATCAGGTTATCACTGCACTACAGTTATCACGATTTATATTCACCTGTCATAAAAAATAATTAGGCAACTGTTAGTGGGTTTGTGTATTTCTAGTCAAATCAGTTGTACGATGATCATTATTAGTCTGAAGTTATTAATTCCTTACTTAATAACTTACGCATTCCAATATTTGTATTGATTGTAGATAAGACTATTTTTTAAGTATGAGACTTTACTTTAAAAACCAAGAGGGTATAACAGTACTATATGAGTATGAGAAAATGAGGATAAAAAGTAACAGCAGTAAAATTCTAATACATTCAAGTATGCAGTAGTAAATGATTTTTGTTTACTGTTAGTAAGCAGAAGTACTATCCAACAAATTTATGAGATCATTCTTTTTAACATGGTAATTGGTGTTCATTTTATCAAATCAGTAACCTAGGAAACATGCTGGCAACTTCGATAAACTGTCACTTTACAGTCATGATGTTTACTATTTCTGCTGGGAGATATGTTTTGGACAAATGTAACTATACATTCCACCTAATTCTATGTGCATATACATATGGGTGCAGTTTTATTTTCAGACTTTCACATGTAATAATAAAATAGTAGTTCTCAATTTTCTACTTTCTGAGAATACTTTTCCCTTATATTTTATTAGTACTGGAATAAGAAAGACCTATACTACATAATTTTGAGGCCATTGGATTTGGTGACTATCGTAATACCTCCAATCCTTCCAGTGGCAATGAGTGTTGGAATCGTTTTCGCTCAACGTCGACTTCGAAGTCATGGCATATACTGTATAAATCCAAGTGTTATGAACGTGTGTGGTGTCATTAATCTCACCTGTTTCGACAAGGTATGTAAAGTGTATCAAATTTCTCTATATTCTCCAGCGTAATCAGTTTGCTGGAAAATTATGAACTATACTATTGCCCTTCTATGTATTCTCTTTATTGTAGTTCTGACTAGGCCCTTTTTAGATTACAGAGCAAATATTCATTATTTACGTGATGATATTTTTTGCTTTACCATCAGTAACAATTTAGATCATAGCATTACAGTAGAATGCCACGTAAATGTCTTACTTCAGTGTGTCGCACTTTTGAAAAACCGAGATAGTAATTTGACCGTTCAGAAAAGTAGACAGAATTCATGAAGAAAGGATGAATTGGTTAATAATGAATTTTTACGAGTTGATCACGGATTGATATCAGTTAGAGAACCATTGAGAACCAGGGAGTACCGGATAGCTGTTTCATCCTACTTTGGGAATCACCGGTAGTATGCACCCACTGGGGTTCGAATCCAGGACGTTCCGGTTACAAGACAAGCTCGTATACCATTCAGTCACTGAAACCCGATTCGATAGCTCATGAATTCCAACTTCTACCGGAAGGTCCTGGGTTCGAGCCGCAGTGGGTGCGTACTGCCAATGATTCCCAAACTAGGATGAAATAGCTGTCCAGTACCCCCTGGTTCTCAATGGTTCTCTAACTGACATCAATCCGTGATCAGCTCGTAAAAACAAAACTAATCCTTACGAGCCACCTATAGAAAATAATAATAAATTTGCTCTGTGCCATTATACATCTATTATTTATTGCAGAATGATTGGTATTGTTCTTTAGCTAAAGTAAATATTATTAAGACCTGACGAATCTCATCTAGATCCTGAAGTGCCCTACACAATAATCTGTTAGCCAACTACTTGGCTTAAATGTCGTCTACTTGCAGTCTTTGCCTAAAGTAAGGAATGCATCGAATAAAGTTATGAACAATTATTTCATTCATATCTTAGACTTTAGTAGGGTGTTCAAGTATTTTATAGAGGATCTGGAAGCCACTGTTAATTCGAAGGTATTAGACAGGTATTTTGACTTGGTTTAAAATTCTTCAGTAATGTTAGTCAATAATAAGATTCACAGTCCAATCTAGGGTTGTGATGTCATACTGTGAAAGTTTAGCTTTTACGTTTTTTAGTGTGTTTCTTTCTTATATCGACAATCTTCGCTTAGTATTGTATTTGGTTTCTTACAAAAATGTCATAGTTTAAATGTAACATATTGAAAAGAAAGGAAAGGTTAGGTGCTTGATGATTTGTTAATCGGTGATCTTAAATAATTAAACAAGATCATAAGTTCTTAAACATCTCTCTGGGTGCTGTAAAAAGTTTCTCTAGGTTCCCTTACATTTTAGTTGTTATGTCTAGAACTGATTGGAACTGTGATAACGCCATAAGGTGAAGAGACTCTAATATGAGTCATTCTTTATTCCTGGTTTATAGCAGCAATAGTTTGACACTTCGATTATGTTACAAATTAGTTATACATCGCACCCATTTTGTTATGTCTTCACTTTGTTTTCTATAGCTTATTGTTAGAGATTCTGTATTCTCAGTTTCCTTTTTATTACTTTTTTACTGATGGGACTGGTTTAGCAAATAAGTATTACAGAAAAAATCACTTGAATCGTTGCAGTAATTGTCCTTATTTAATCTATATAATTATTTTATTGTGCAAACTGGTCACTCAGTTCTGTATTTTCTGAGGAAAATCACCAGTTGAGGAATAATTTTGTTGCTTCTGAAAATCCCGTGTACACCAAACACCCTTATAATTTCTTGCAGAGGAAGAGAAGCCTTATCTATTTGTTTTCCAAGCGCTTTAGAATAAAATAAAAATTATTTTCGCTATGGCATTCTTCATTTATAATAATTCTCTTGTTGACGTTGTCTAGAAATTGCTAATGTTCACCAGGAGCTTTTTCCTTTTGGATAATGTCTAAATTTGTATAATTTAGACATTGGTTTCATGAGAAGTTTGAATTTCCATTGCGTGAGTAAAGTTTTAGAGAATTAAGACATCATAATACGTGCTCGTAGAATTCTTACAATTTAAGGAGGATGCATTGTATCTCATTATTGAAAAATTGACTTTCTTATCCTCTGAAAAGCATTTCGGGTGCTAGGAGTTAGTTGGCAAAATAAACCCTAAAAGGTGGGCTAACGAAAGAAAATCGATATACTGTAAATCAAAGTATTTACGCTCACATGGTAATTAACAATTTTTGTAGAGATACGTTGTGAAGACTTGTAATAGATAACAACTGTAGTTTTTTCCCATTAAATGATAGACTTGTTTACCTAGCCATTACTAACACGATCTCTTTCAAACAGACGTAACAGTAATTATTGTGCAGCCCTAGTAACAATGAATCAGTCGTCTTTTTATCTAGGTTATGAACTGATTATTTTTCTTTGTTATTGAAAATAACTGTACAAAAATGTGCTAGCTGCCTAAACAGTAAATAATAGTACAATATTTAATGTAGGGAATTTCTGAATTAATAATTTATAAATTTTCCAGTCTATTATAGTGCCTCTTGACACATCTGGAAACAGTTATGTGATTCATTCAATAAACTAGAACTGTTTGCCAACTAGTGTGTGATTAAGTAATATTCTATTTCTGAGTTATTTTTTATATCTGAGTAGTCTAGAAAACAGTGTTCCAGTCTACAAATTAATTATAAGCCTGTACTTGCATTACCCGAAAATCTAATTTGTTAAATTTTACATTTTTCAGACTGGGACACTGACGGAAGACGGTTTGGATCTGTGGGGTGTTGTTCCAAACAAAGATGGTATTCTTGGAAAGCCTGAATTTGAACCGTCGAAAATTGAAAACACACCTTTGATTGAGTGTATGGCTACATGCCATTCTTTGACTCGAATAGATGGAGTTTTATCGGGTGACCCACTGGATATTAAAATGTTTCAATCTACTAAATGGGTAAGCTTCAATTCTTATTAAGGTGAATGAATTTCTGTATATGTCTGTACCACCTATATGCTGCAAGAGAATATTAACATTCATTAAAATTACTTTCTTTTCTGAGTGTTGTTCATTCACTCATATATCTTTGCATGGTGTTCCATCCACTGAACTTCATTATGATAGTATTTACGTTGACACTTAAAGAAAACAGTATTTTTAAAGTTTTAACTACTGTTTTACTAATAATACTGAATTCGAAACACACTAGTTCTAAATCATTTTTTTCATGTTTTGTGTGAAACTAATTTGAATCTCAGTATGTGGGGGGGGGGGGAAATAAATCAATGAGCTTGTGGAGTTGCATCCATTCATATGGTTAAGACACGTGTTATGCAAGCCAAGCTATCACCTTTGTTGGCAAAGAATTGGGTTAGAAAATGTTAGAGATGGTAAAAGCCGTACGTGGGGCCAATCCATCAAGTCTTTGACAGTTGATTTGAGTCACACAGGGAAATGTAAACTGCCTGATTTGGGTCCTCAGGATGCTTAGAACTAACTGATGGAGACTATTGGTGATTTGGCTCGAAACTGTCCTCGATAGCACAGATGTATTCCCCCCCTTGTGATCTCTTGGATACATTAAATCCTCATCGTTCTGCATATAATTATTTCGTCTTGCGTACGTTTCTTTTTACTGTAGTTTCTTTGAATTTTTCATCTCTAGCTTTTTGTGCTGCTTTATGATATGTAGTAGTCGGTCAGTCAAAACTATCACCATCACACAGAATTTAGCATTTAATGCGACCGAGACTAGTGTTAGGTGTTATTCATTTTTCTAGTGGTGAACAGGATTTTAGTTTAGCTTTGGATTCTTCCACTCATTATCATATTTAAGACTATTTTTCGTTAAAAGAACTTAGTAACAAGTAAGTTTATTTGTTTCACCTTAAAAAAAGAAACTGATGCGTCCATATTTATTCGATATGAATGAAGTCTCTATCATTGTTTGTGTAACATGGAATGTCAACTGAATGAAATCTTACCAGAATGTACAGGGAAACAACGAAAAATGAGTGTTCCATAACAGTTGAATAAAAAAGAGGGACGAAGTAGGAGGAAATTCTGAAAGGTTGAAGAGGCCATTTTACCGTAAAGACAGCATTTTCCCTCTTCAAAGAGTTAAAGATCTAACAATGAAAAGACGGTGAATATTAACAGATTTCGTGGATAACTTTGCATCTCGTAAATTACCTTGGAGAAATAGGCTTATAGCTTTGTGAGAAAAATATCAACAGTGTGTTTAAATTCCTTGTAACACTTACGGTGAAGACTACTACTGAACAACCTAGATCCACAGCCGTAAAAGGGATTTATATGATAAGAAATTTGAGAGATCTTGTTTTTAGGTTGTTGTAAAGCATTGGGCGCCTACGTGTTACTATTGCTAAAATTATATTCTCTTCAGGGGGTTTGAATTACTCCTCTAAAAGATATGGACAATTAATTTTCAAAACCCTCAATAGTCCGTTCTTGTATGCAAAACAAAAATTGGTTAATTTCTGTGATATTATGAACTGATGTTTTCTGTTTTTAATTGAAAGGGATACATCATATTATAATAATAGATCTATGAACGGTATTATCGGGCAGTTAATATGCATTCTTCGACTTTATCCTTTTATTCGTAGGAATTTTTGGAAGTTGTGTCAGAAGATCAACACAAGTTTGATCAAGTTGTATCTGCAATCGTTCGCCCCAAAGATACAGAAGGTGATTTATTCGAAGTGAGTTTTGTATAAATGAAACTACATGGTTTTTTTGTCATTAATGAGGTTGTTCCACTAATGGATGTTACGTTTAGCGTATTCGACAAACTTCTAAACACGATCCATTGTATCAGTGTACCGAACTTTGCATATTAACCATGCATAAACCGTTAGCAGCTACTACTCATATCAGCCAATCAGTAATATGTAGTTTTGACTGAATTTAACAAATCCAATATTTATTAGCTTTATGTGAAATATTCAAGACTTCTGTGCCTTCTTCACTTAAATTTCTGAGTCACAATTAGATAAGAATACTTTTTGATTGTTTCATCGGTGATCATTGTAACTGTTTTAATCCTCAGTGAATGTGATATGGATTACTTCTGAAATAGCACCTATGAAATCTATACATGCCGGTGGTGAGTACCAAAACTATACATCCCTTTGCGTAGTTATAACCAAATACACGCAAAATCTAGAAGTAGAAAAACGTTTAGTAATTCTTCAAATAAGTTGCTGGAAATTTTGGAATAACATTGAGGCAATCAGAAGTTAACGGCTTTTCAGTCCTGTTTTCATTCTCTACTTCCATGTTTACTCGATTTTCCAAGTTTTCTTATTCCGTTCGTAGATTATCTTTCTTGTAAAGTAAATGTTAATTTAGCTATAAACACATGGATTACCCCTGATCGTCTGGGCACTGTACAGCACTATCACTTTGTGCATATCTAATACTTTTTAGTTTTTCTCACTGGTTCTTTGTTATTTTCATTTATATTGTATTCTTATCCCAGGCTCTCTTAGGGGATGCCACTGTTTAACATCTCAGTTTACTTTTCTTACCTGAGATCACTATCCTTTAGGCATTCTTGTTAATAGAAATCAAAAGATAACAACCCTACTTGTGGCGTTTGAGTCTAGTAAACTGAATTAGGGTTATAATTCGTCATGTTTTTACCAATGTTTTGTTTTGATTGGACACTAGTAACTAGTGTGGTGTTTCTAGTCCTCTCTTTGGCGCAGACTGAATTCTGTCAGTCAGGTTTGCAATGTGGCCATCATTGCAGGTAGCTCGCCATCACAGTGTACATTGATTTGATGATATTAGATGATTGGAGACAATCGGCAGGAAGTCTTAGACCTAGGTTTCGTGCTAGTCGTCACTTGTCAGCAAGGCGTATCTGCAACCTTGAAGGAACTCATGTCCCTTCTGAGATTCGAACCCGCTTCTGCACCAAAGAAAGGACTAGACACATAACACCAATTATTAATGTCCAATGAAAGTACCCAGTACAGTCCTACAGGAGGTCAATCGCGAACCCAAATAGCCCAGTGGTAATGTCTCTGACCGCAGCACTGGGTGACACGGGTTCGAATCTCAGGAAGGATATTGGTTCCTTCAAGGTTGCAGATACGCATTACTGATGAGTGCCAACTAGCACGAAACCTGGGTCCAAGGCTGCTTGTCGAATGCCTCCAACCAGCTAATATCACCAAATGTTTTGCTTCATTAAGGTGGCATCATTTTCCTTGTTTTTTTATTCAAAACGTGTTTTTATCATTGATTTCATAATTTGAGTACAAACTCAACTTCACAAAAAAAAATTTAGTTAAAATTTATCACTTTTAAACCACTATATATGCCGCCTTATATAGTTAGATGAATTTTTCAGTCTGACACATGATTTAATATTTATTAAAAGACTTTGGTCTCAGCCTTTGAATCTATGCATCCATGATACACACTGATACATAAGATACTTTCTTCAAACCGGCCAGTCTTTGACTTTTTAATCATGGTATAGCTCATTAACAAGTGCTCAGTTGTAACATCTCAGTTGTTGTTACTATAATAAAAATTTAACTCTAATGTGACTTTGAATCAGCTTGCTCCTGTTAGACTCTAGTATTTGTTATAGTTAGCTATTTCGAAATAAAATTATGGAAATAATTGTTGTTAATTATAGAAGGATAGGCATACTATCTTGGGGTTTTATTCAACTATAATTCCTGTCCCCTAACTTTTAAGACGTTTCACATTTCCTCTGACATTCTCATGGTTCTTTAATGTCAACATTCTTGATAAGCAGTCAGAGAATGTGTTTACTAACTACGCATTTCAAAAGAAAATCCTCCCTAAGATATAGCTAATGAAGTAGATAACAAGACCAGTGGACTATTAAGCCATCTCAATCTAAGTAACATAATTTCGATCACTTGTCTGCTTATTGTATATTCCAGATAACTAAACGTTCATTTTCAAATGATGATTTCCTGTCTTGTGATTTATGTTTAGCAGCTTTTTTATTAAAGCCGGCCAAACGTCTGAAGAGTTTTATTCACATTCATTGAAATGCATAATAATCTATACAAAAATTTCTGAATGACAGATGAAAACATGTTTAATTCTGATCTTAAACATCATCAAGATGAAAGCTGTTTTGGTTTATTTTTCGATTAGCTGATATACCTTCATAGATAGCTGCATTCAGATAGATGCAGCTTTAAATTATGCTTGATCCTGTTGACTAACTTAAATAGGATATTACTTAAAAATCTTTCTACACGTATTCGTCTGATTTCTGCAGCAAATGAACTAGCATCGGTTCCAGCATAAAAAATTAGAATGAATTTCTCCTTCCATTTACTGTTTAATTAGTGCCAAAGTATGTTTAAGAGGCAGCTGGTTATGAAATCCCTCACAACAGTTCAGTGGAATGTCCTCAAGGAATTTTTACGATATTTGAAAGTGCTGCAAAATAAGTTCCCTGTTTACACAGAAGATTTGTACTTGTTTTGTTACATTTAGTTAACTTCCTAAATATGTTTAAAATTGAATTACTGATTAGATTTGTGCTAAATATAAAGTGTAGTTTTTCCTGAAGTAACGATAAATAATTTCATCATGGATAAAATTTTATTTTTTTGAAAAAATCACACAGTGTTATACAGTAATAAGATTCAATAGTGTGAAATATTCCCTTATCATGAGTTAAAAGTCAAAGTGAACGAAGAATATTCTTTTCAATAATTTTTCTTCAGGTTCTAACAATTATAAAATATAATATTTGTTGTCGTTACAATAATGGCCAGTTATGCGGTGGATACATTTTTTTACGTAGAATAACAGATTAGTTATGGGGTGTCAGAATATATAGTCATATTTTTGTGACAAAAGTGCTAGGCTGAAATCGATTACAAAATATTGTAAAATAGGAGACAGTGGTGGTTATTGGTCATAATAGATTTCTAGAGTGTGGGGTAGGAAAATTGACAAGTCAGTTCAAGGTTATGAAAGGTGTCAGGTGAGTGGCTAGTGCAGTAATATTTACTGATGACAACGTTTCAAGCAAAAATTATTGTTCATAATCATATCAAGGTACTCCCACAACTTTCTTGCTTCATTTATACACTTGAGTAAAAATTGATTAGAGATCTGAATAAAATCAATATAAGATAGAGAACATTCGGGAATAATATTAGTGTTATCAATAAAATACAATAAGATGAGAAATCAGATGTTTTTTTTATAGTAAAATAAATAACTTGTTAGAATGTTATAATGTGAATTGAATACACTTTAACATTATTTATTATCCTCTGATTTGACTGGTTATAATATCTTTCATTTCCCTGGTATTTGCTTTTAGTCACTTCTATTGCATGTGTTGGGTGTAGACTCGATGAACCAGTATTCAGTAATCAATATCTCTCGCTATCTAACTATGGTCCTTCTCAGAATTTCGATTCTGTCCCACCGTATTGTGTGGTTGTATGTTAATGCATGCAGTACTATTGCTGATTTTTTTTCTAAATTACTTATCTTAGTGGGATCAGTCATTCTAAAAATGTTAAAATGTATTCAGTTCACATTCTAACAAGTTACTTATTTTACTATGAAAAACATCTGATTTCCCATCTTATTGTATTTTATTGATAACAATAATACTATTTGTGAATGCACTTTATCTTATATTGATTTTTATTCAAATGTCTAGTCAATTTTTACTCATTGATATAAGTATAAAACTTGGGAACCGCGGTGAAGTAAAACTCCATTATGGATAAGATTTCATTTTGATAAATCACACAGTGTTGTACAGTAATATTAACTGATGACGTTTGCTCATAATAGCAATAGTTTGCGCTCGAAACGTCATCAGTTAATATTACTGTGTAGCACTGTGTGATTTATCAAAATTAAAATCTTATCCATAATGGAGTTATACTCTACCACAATGTCCACGTTTTATCCTTATATCAATAACGATAAATACTTTCGTCAGAACTGATCCTGCTTCTTTCCAGATTAATTGACGCTCTATTTACATTTAGGTTTCACTACTGAATGGTCATAATGGTGTACAGTTAAGAGTGTCTAAATATATATTTATAACCTTAGGTGCATATTCAATCACTGTCTCATTCACGCTTTTATTTCAGGAAATGCCCTATGAAATAGGAATTATCCGTCAATTTCCTTTCAGTTCTTCTCTACAACGGATGTCTGTAATAACACGAACACTAAATGAATCTCAATTTCATGTATATACCAAGGGCGCTCCAGAAACAATTGAAGTTTTATGTCGACGTGATACAAGTAAATTATTTCTTTGATGTTGAAATAGTTGCTTTTGAGATTATTTAAATAAGTGTAAGCATTAACCGCAGCCCAAAGCTATCAGTTCTTGTTGTTTAGTTTGTCTGAATTATACTATTTTCAGACGCGCTAATCTTGCATTTAAACTGATCAAGTGAGAAACAGTAATCTGTCTGCCTAACATTAGGAGTGTAGTCACAAACTGCACTTATTTTATTTCCAACAAATCTGTATTCTGTAATCCTAAACTATTTGTAGCCCCTCTTCACTTATTTAACCTCAAATCATATATCGTTAGCAGCAAAAAATGACATTAAATGTGAAGAAGTAATCCTTGAGAAGCATCAGATTCATATCGATTGCTGTGTGCTTATCTGAGCATTAATGAATTCCAGTAATAAATTAACATAAGTCTCAGAGTGAATTTACTGCAGCGCTTACGGTAATCTAAATAGAACCTTGAAGAAATTGTGCAGCATATAAATCTCGTTATATTGACTAACATTTCTGTTTTTCAGTCTTCCGTTTACATTTTGATTATTTTAGACTGATTTGTAGAACATTATGTTTGGTACAAGCCTTTTCGTTTCCATTGGCTTAAATATTTTAGTGAATAATAATAATAATAATAATAATAATAATAATAATAATAATGCGAGAATGCTGCTCCAACGACAGTCAAAATAATTTGTTTCAAATTGTTAAATAATTATCTTGACTACTTTAACCAAATACGTGTTTTTCGAGTAGTACTGACGTTTGAATGCTGTCTTATAACTAATGATACAACCAGAATTCTTTTATTTCCAATTCAGTGATAATTTTTTTCTTAGATTATAAATTATTCGAAAATGCGACAGCGTGTTGGTTATTGGATGTTGACATTTTTTGACAGCATCTCACATCGTTCTAGGCATTTGCCATTTCCATAGACAGTAGTTTAAAAAGTAACACAGATGAGAATAACTGAATACAATATAAGCAAATACGTATTTTCGGTAATTTCCCATCAGATATTACAAACAAATGATAAAGTGTGAATCGTAGACATTTGAAAGTCAATCAGAAGTCTCGTATTGGCACACCTAGTGGATAGTGAGCGCAAGGTTTATAAAAATTCGGCCTTTATAATTCTACACAAGATGCCAACTCAATTCTCTGAGCCTGCACGCCTTCGATTGCTAAGCACAGCTGACTCAGTTGCGACAAAAAATCTTCAACCCAGTTTATGTGTTCAGAAGAAAGTTTTTGCAGACCCTCTCCCTACCATGACCTTCAACTCCCAGCGTAGAATATTTATCTTTCCCGGTGAAACCGCATAGCTGTAAATTTTATCTTTATCTGTATTGCTAACTTTATCATTATTATCAATATAATACTATGCTATGGTTGCATATTTTAATCGTAGCTTCACAACTTATTATGAAACCAAACATTCTATTATCTAATGGCTATGAGACAGTAGTTATTTTCCCATCTACCCCTACAAGTATACACACTCTAGACCATGGTATTTGTGGAGATTTGCATTAATTTAATTTTGACTGTCAGATTTCGTTGAGAACCAAAATCAGCGAGAGAGATAGTTGAAAACCAGAGAGTACTGGGTGGCTGTTTCTCCCTAGCTAAACAATCTTCAGAAGTGCGCATCTACAACCCCATCAGGCATCAAACCTGGTGTCTGCAAGTTACGGGGCCAAACTCGTTGACCACTCAACCACTTGGACCAGAATGCAGTAACCCATAAATTCTAACTTTGTTACATGCCACTTGCACATTCACAATAATTGACCATCTAGATTGTACAAATACTTGTTTGAATTTATCCTTGTTATTAATGATCATCACTTCGACTGTTATCCACTAATTCACATGCCTGAACTTTAACTGTATTACCCACATTGGTGTCAAATGCATGTGATGAATATTTTTGTATGCAGTTATGAAACCTGATGAGAAATTATCAAGAACACGTATTTGCTTAAATTGTATTCCATAACTAGCATAATGGGGATATCTTAATGAAAATAAGAGAAATGTTCATATATGTTTGGAAGATTGATAGTTTTGTTGCTATATCATCAGTATATATCCTTACTGAGAACAGTTTATGATTCTGTCTGTTCATACTTGAAAATCAAATTCTAACATCCTAAGAAAATGTTGAATACCTACGATAATCTTTTAATTTGTTATACTGTAGATTACTGAATGTATAAATATACATATATATTCAGAGGATGTGCAAGTTGAGTTCTTAAAATGACTTTTCTATTTTAGTTCCTGCAAATTTCCACTCAAACCTACTGGAATATACTCGAGAAGGATTCCGCGTACTGGCACTGGCTTGGCGTCCGATTAAATCATCTTATTTGCGAATCCTACGATTATCGCGTGATAGAGTCGAGAATAACCTTTTATTTCTCGGTTTTCTCGTAATGGAAAACCGTCTTAAGCCTGAATCTGGCCCAGTAATCAAAATTTTACGACAAGCTAATATACGTCCAGTTATGGTGACAGGTTAGTTTACTTCTTGAAACTTTGACGATGCAATTATTTTCTTAACTAAAAAGAATATAAATTAAGAGAACTGGTGTAATCAGGTCGATTTCTTCTGTTTTTCAAACATTCACTGAAATAATGATATAATATGCGTATTTTGTGGCATAGCTGCGTTACATACCTGTTGTTAGCTGATATTGGCTAGACTTTATGGGGTGATTAAGTTTTACTCTATGTTCTTTAGAATTTTCTTTTTGAAGTGTGAAAAGATTGTGTAATACCCTATAAGATGAGCACACCTCACGGTTTATAATTCGAGTTCAACGCATATGCAAAAACTACGAAACTGAGTCGTAACACTGTGTGTTAGCCTAGTCATCGCCTTCCTCGACGGGCAATGTTAGCTGATATACGGTCAGGCTGGAAAAAAGCTAGCGGCGGTCAAACCAAAACATGGCACCAGTCAATGAAATCCACAACAGTTAGCTTAAGCCACGTAGGAAGATGTAGACTTCCTGGTTGGGGTCCTAGGGACGGTAAAAACCAATGGTTGGAGACAATTGGTGACATGGCTCAAAATCGTGCTCAGTGGCGCAGATACATCCATTTCTTGTGACTTATGATTTCCAGTTAAACTGTTTTGTTCTTCGTTATTACTATTCCTTTGTCTCACACCTCTGTTTACTGTCTATACTATGCATTTCTCCTACTTTCTTCTCTTGCTTTGTGTGCTACATGAAGTGTGGCGACTTGAACTGCCGCAAATCAGTGCAAAGTTCTATGTCGAAAACCGACCGATCGACCGTGTTAGGCAATTGTAAAATGGTTAGTGGAGGCATGTGACCATTAATAAATTTACATAATTGTTGTCGTAAGCTGAGGAAAACATGAAATTGATTACATTGAAGTAAATTGTTATCAGGTAAAATAGTGGGCTGTTGGACGCTTAGTTGCCACAATTTAGATATAATGAAGAAGACTGACATAATTTGACTAAGAATTCGGGTAATAATAGAATAACCAAACTTATATTTCTAAATGGTGTGAAACAATTGGGATTTCATCAAAAACAACAGAAAATTGGTTAAAGTTATATAGTAAGAGTAACACTACAGCCAACATTATGTTCCAATTTTAAAAAAATGTGTAAATAGCGTAGACATTTTGAAAGTGAAATGCATTTGAAATTCATTTAATTTTAACTTTTGGTTAATAAAATGGTAGTTTTATTCTATCAAATTTCTGACTGGAAGTTGTTGCAGAATTATGATAGCTTTGCAAACGTGAGGTTATTCCATTCACTTACTTTGGAATTATTGGTAGCCTACCAGTATAAGTTTAGTCGATCGAAAATATTTCAATTTGATAAGCTGCCTCAACTAAATAAACTGATTAGTCAGACTTTTTAGAAGTCACACTTCAGTTGTTACAACCTTTCAGGAATTTGTAGTTAAAATCCCTCAACTGAGCTAGTGAAGTACCACTAATTCTTGTGACTGGGTAAATTTTCTTTATAAAAATGATATAGTTTATCCAGTTTTTCTTCAGTCAAAATGTTTCTGTGCTTCTAGCAAAAAATAAGTCCTCTTGAGATATGTCTGTATCTTTTGTTACATATGCTGTGTCATTTAGTTACAGAACTTCTAAATATTCCTTTAGAAGGATGGTTTACTTTTCTTGAGACTGGTACTTTTAAATCTTCATAGAAGTAAGTGACTAAATGATCAATGTTAAAAATAAGCACATTTTCGCGTATTTTAAACATTTTTCAAATGTTTCTTTCAGGTGATCATATGCTGACGTCCCTTTCTGTTGCTCGAGACTGTGAGATGATTGACGAACTGGATCGGGTTGTGATTGTAACCGCTAGACCTCCTCCAGCTTCTTTTCCATGCAGTGATTTTCCGTCGGAGGGTTCAACTGAGAATCAACCAGTAAATATAAGAGGAGATGGCTTACCATTTACAGCCACTGTTAATGTAAATAAAAATACGACAAATACAGGAGATAATAATAACTTCCCTGATGAACTAATAAACTCCTTAGTGCAATTTCATTATGCAGAAGATCTCCATAAACCAGTCACTGAAGTTGCAACTACCAACGTACAAGTGAAACGAGATTCAACTAAAACTGATCACAAATTGACAACAAAACTACCAATTATTGGGCGTATAAAAAGCAAATTCTCCTTCAACCACTTGAGAATCCCGAAAGATGTTAATGAGTACGTGAGATACTTTTTTTGACTGGTTGAACATCTATTTACTCATTGTACAAAAAACCATAGGTAGTAGACGTTTATTTAACTTATAGTTTTGTGAAAATTAATATCTAGATGAATCAATAACTAACTATCTATTAGCGTTTGCTGTTTAATCACAAAGAGGAAGTAACGTTATTAAGAGGTACACGCAATAAAGAATTTGTCTTTCGACATGAATTGAAATTCATATTCCCGGTGAATACTTATATAGAAGAAGAGCCAATTTAATGTAGAGCTTTAAGTCAATATCAATGAAATCATATTGTAACGATATTAGACAAGAGACACGGAAGCAAAGGTAGATTTTTCATTAATCAAACAGCTGTTTATATTTATATACAGTTTATATTCGTTAACCGATCACTGAGCGTGTGATTTTGGTTTACATTAAACGACATGAAATAGAATGTTCAAATGGATATATCGTATTCTGTTTTTAATACCGAATTGAAATGTGGAAATATGTGAGAATCATATTCCGTTGGAACACATTGCCTGTATCACACCAATATAATATCTGTTTCATTCACAGGAATAATGTTTTGTGCAAACGAAAGTATACTTTTTCAGTATATGGGAAAAGTCAATTTATGAAGAGGATGAATGACTTTATTCTGATATACTCAAAGTTAATTCAAGACACAGAAAATAAACTCGTTTCCTACATACGTCAAATAATAGATGAAAAGCAGCAGTAATGTGATATTATTGATGAGAATTTTTCTGGATGGTATGCTTATGTGCAATGCAGAATTTGTAGTGTCTTTTAGTGTAAAATACTTATCGTGTAGAATTTGTAACTGAAATAATTACTGACAGCATACCATTTGGCACGTTATTGTTCCATCTCAAGCATAATTTGTTCCCTTTCCACGATACTGTTCCCTTAAACGATGCATAGTGGTATAGTGGTATATTTAAAGGTATTTAAAAATACGCGTTTGTAAAAACTACTATTCAAAGACCTAAACGGGCTGCGTAAACAGTAGGAAGTGCAGTAAATTTTATGGATTATGATGGGTGGAAAGCAGGGTAGCAGGATGGTTCTAGCAGATCTCTACTAGACTTTAAACTGCAGTCTTTATGCAGTCTTGTTTAATAAGGATTCAAAAATTAAAACAGGTTCACTAGTGAATAAACTGAATATATGAAGCAAGTCTCATCATTGCTATTTACTAAACAGAAGTGATCTTTCCCATACTATTTCATGATAACTTTAGCCATAGTTTGGTAGTTTCACGAGTTATGTTTTTTTCACATTCAAAAATTTTAAGCCCGAAATCGAATCGTTTTACACAATCGTGTTTATGTCACTTGAACATCTCTTATTTGGAACGCTTTTTACAAATGAGATTAACTGAATATGAAGATTAACCAATCATTCAAATTTAAGGAGTTTATTATCCGTCTCAGTTTTGTCATTACTGATGTTGTCAAAATACCTGGAGTTATGTTTCGATTAAAAATGTAAATATGAATGATTGATGTTGACAATTTATTATGTGGCTTTAAAATGAACATTAATTAAACATAGCTATCATGTAGTGGTGTTTATTTATATCTCAGCCTTATGTATTAATCCAAGCTAACTTATCCAATGTGGTGTAAATCGTCGAATAAACGTTAACCACTCACTAACAACACTGTTTTGCGAAACTGAGTCAGTGAAAGTTTTTTGGAAGACAAAAGCATCTCATAATGAGTATCTTAAAAGCAGTTGTGTATGGTAAGTAAAATGAGGAAGTGATAAGTAGATAAAGATATTTTCAGTTTTCAAAAGTGTTTCTTGAAGGTATTCTTATACATAAGACGAAGACAGGGTGTATAAATACCTTATTCTCAGTGCTTATCGAATACAGTGGCAATTTATGTTACTACCGTGATCAGCGTGAGTGATATAAGAATTTCCAACACTTTACAGATAGTATAATTCCGTTCCCAGCCAGAAAAATTAAGTTCTTTTTCTGTTCAAATCTATGGGTGTGCATAATTTCAACTATCCACGTGGGATAAGTCCCGCGCTAAGGAGTTTCAAGAAACACGAAGAAATATTTGTCAACTTAACCAGATAAACTAGAGGCGAAAATAACTGAAAAATGTCACAGAGACATCTTATCGAGATATAGAACTCGGATAACCCAGAAACACCTTTCTCAGTTATTTATGGAATCACAAGCTGGCTACTTCTTGAAATCTGTCTTCATTTTCTCCTCTAAACTATCAGTAATACAGTATGTAGTATGGTACAAAAATCATGCGCACAGAAGAAGTCTTTAGACCTATTAATCTTTCCCAGACCTTGTTATTATGCCGTCTCTAGATTTTTCCAAAATGTGCTCAATGCTGCGTTTGCATTCTCTTTATTTTGGTTTTATTACATATTTTTCTCTAATAACAAATAATTTCATTTATGTTATAATATTGTTTTAATTTTACTTCGACTTCATAGTTAACTGCTTGTTTATATACTTTTTTGTTGCTTCCTATCATACCTAAATGCTCTGTTATAAGTAAAGAGTTATTTATACTGCAGTGCATTAGAGTTGCATATTTCAAGGTTATGAATGATAAGCACTTAACACACATTTACAAAACTTCAACTTCTGTGCAAAAGATGTGTAGATTTTTTACTTTCTTGTTAAACGTGAAAGTCTAGGTCAGTGTGAATTTTTCTTTTTCACATCTGAGCATACTTCGTGTGTATCCCCACAAGCCTAACGCTTGTAAATATAAAATGTTTCTAAAAGATGAGTTGATGACAATGATAACTATAAGTTTTGGCCTAAACTAAGTTTTCGTCATAAAAGTTCTGTAGTTTTGGTTGTAGAATATAAAATTCTAAAACTAAAATAATTTCCTAATTTATACAGTCACTTAAGAATTGGTATTTATTTTAGCTCGTTGTGTCAACGGTTTTAGGTTGTCTGTGACAGACAAGTTTTCGGAATTAGATGTCGAGAAATGTTTATACGAAAATGGTCAAAAACAAGTGGATGGTTTGAGCAATTCTAGGAAAAAAAGTTCCGCTGAGAATCGATATGCACTATCGATTCGCATGATTGACAGACCCGATTTCCATCTGGCTATCTCAGGCAAAACATGGTCTATTATTCAAGAACATTATCCCTGGCTAATACCAAAAGTGAGCTTTTTGAATTTTTGAGTGCATAAAAACAGATGGCTGAATTTATTATTATTTTCGAAGATTTAAATACTTGTGATATTCTCAACCTCATCACTTTCAAGCTGTCAATTGCTAACTTTAAATTGAACTGTATGCAACCATACAGATTATGCATTATTGCTCTTCTCACCATGAAAGCAAGAATTAGAATGGGGACGTGGAATGTCCGTACAATATACGAGGCTGGAAAGGCTGCCCAGGAAGCCAAAGAAATGAGGAGATGTGGTACAGAAGCGCTAGGAATCTGCGAGAGCAGGTAAAATTGATGTAGACTATCCGAATTGTTAGCTGGGGAGTCAGTAATCTATGCCCGTCACGCAGTTGACAAGCACGAGCACACTGAAGTAGTGAGTGGCTATAATGATGTTACCAACAGTGGACAATACCCTTATGCGTCGGCAACCTGTCTTTCCCAGGATAATGACAGCAAAACTCAACTTTGAAAGAAATAAGAAAGGTTGCAATTATCATGTAATGCTACGCACAATGCTACAAACAACGTGGAACAAGAGAAGAAAGAAGATTTTTACAGACAATTACAAACAGCAATGGACAACAGCCCTATTAGCGACATCAGAATTATTATGGGTGATATGAATGCTAGCTAAACTGAGAGCAGATAATACAGGAAGAGAACTAACTCATCATGGGCCGAGAGGCTGTCGGAGAATGAGAACGCAGAATTATTCACAGACTTCTGCGCTCTCAATAATTTAGTCATCGGAGGTAGCGTATACAAACTCAAAGACAGCGACATGGGTTTTGGCTGATAGACACTACAAACCAGACAGACTTCATTTCAGTCCTGTTCCAGGAAGATGATGCAGCCTGATGGACACAAATTTGAGAAGTAGAGAAATGTGGGCTCATCATCTAGTTCAAATAACCTACAAGGTCAAGCTGAAAAATTCAGAACAGCTTGACACAGGCAATAATTCAAGTTCAACATTAAAAAATGAAGGA